>APFE031665531.1:0-12032 GCA_000404065.3 Pinus taeda
CCTGATTTCAACAAACTTTTTCAAGTTCGTTGCGATGCCAGTGGTACGGCCATTGGGGCAATCCTTAGCCAGAAGGACAGACCAATTGCTTATTTCAGTGAAAAACTAAATGAGAGCAGGTAGAAATACTCAACCTATGACAAGGAGTTTTACGCCATTGTGCAAGCTTTGAAACATTGGCGACATTATCTGTTAGGTAACGAGTTTGTTTTATTCTCTGACAATTCTGTGTTACAGTACATTATGCAGCAGCATAAATTGAACCATAAGCATGTAGCTTGGGTTGAGTACTTGCAAAGTTTCACATTTGTACTAAAACACATTAGTGGGCAATCAAATAAGGTAGCAGATGCACTTAGTAGGAGAACGTTGCTTCTACAGGAAAGCACGATGCAGATTTTAGGCTTTGAACATTTAAAAGAGCTGTATCCGACCGACACTGAGTTTATGGAGGCCTATGAGGCTTGCCAAAACCCGCTGTTACGAAATAACAGCATGTGGTTAGACTATAATCTACAGGAAGGATTGCTGTTTAAAGGAGGGCAGTTATGTATTCCCAACTGTTCTATGCGGGAAAAAATTATACAGGAAAAACACAGTGGAGGCCTGGCAGGACATTTCGGTATTGACAAAACGATTGCTCAGGTACAACATTTTTATTACTGGCCTAAGTTGCAGCGGGATGTGCAGAGGTACGTGACTAGATGTAAAATTTGTCAATTGGCAAAAGGTCAGAGTCAGAACACTGGACTTTATATGCCATTGCCCATTCCTAGTCGACTATGGGATTCAGTTAGTATGGATTTTGTATTGGGTTTGCCGAAGACACAACGAGGCTTTGATTCAGTAATGGTTGTGGTAGACCGATTTTCAAAGATGGCGCACTTTGTACCATGCAGGAAAACCAGCGATGCTACTTACATAGCACATCTTTTCTTCACAGAGATTGTGCGATTGCATGGACTTCCAAGATCCATTATCTCTGACAGAGATGTAAAGTTCACTGGTCATTTTTGGAGAACTCTGTGGAAAAAGTTGAATACCCAGTTGCAGTTCAGCTCCGCTTATCATCCGCAGACAGATGGTCATACGAAGGTAGTAAACCGAAGTCTGGGAAATCTACTTTGATGTTTAACAGGTGAAAATTCCCGGACTTGGGACCGTGTACTTGCGTAGGCGAAATTCGCATACAACGATTCCCCTAACCACAGCACAGGATACAGTCCGTTCCAGATTCTGTACGGCATGCATCCGCGAGGAGTGCATGAGTTACGAGATTTGGGGAAACTTGAAAAACGGAGCGCTGATGGGGAAGATTTCGTCCAGGCAATGAGTAATTTGCATGAACAGGTCAAATTGAAATTATAGGATAGTAGTCAGAGGTATAAACAACGAGCTGATACAAAGCGTCGGGAAGTTCAGTTCAACATAGGGGACGAAGTCCTTGCGTACTTATGTAAGGAACGGTTTCCAAAACGAGAGTACAACAAGCTGAAATTCAAGAAAATTGGGCCCTGTAAAATCATTCGCAAATTTTCTGCGAACGCCTATGAACTATAGTTGCCACCAAGGATCGGTATGTCCCCTATTTTTAACATGGTAGATCTGTTTCCTTATGTCACAGGTTCAACAGAGAATGCAGCAGCAGAGCCACCGCGGGACACCAAATGTGAAGGAGATTCGTGGACGAGACAGATGCCGATGGCACCACCCATTGAGATCGAAGGGATTCTGGACACAGAGGTAGCTAAGCGCACACGCAGGAAGGAGTATTTGCGGTATCTGGTGAAATGGAAGAACCGTCCAATAGAGGACAGTTCGTGGCTTAACGCGACACAGATACAGAAAGCAGGTTATTCTGTCGACGACCTCATGGAACGGAGCCATGACTTTTTGCCACCCTGGGAGCCTGATGCAGGAGCATCCAGCTCTGAGGAGACAGAAGGTGGTTGACGGTCTCATGGAGAGACAAGAACACACAGTCATACATGCCTAGCTGGACAGGTGTCAGACTTGTCAGTTACTTTACTTTATTTACTTGTTTTATTTTTCAGAAGGTTGATACGATTAGGTAAATTAAAATTGTGCACTGTTTCTTTTTAATAGAAATTAGTAACAGAAAAATAAGTGATAGTTAATTAGCTTCTTTAAAAATTGCATTAGTTAAGGACAGTTAGAAACTGGTGGACAGTTACCCAATCTGTTGGGGTAGTTCTACTTGGAAAAGAACAGTTACGCCTCAGGAGGTTAAAAGGAGAAAGATAAGCATTGTAAACGATTCCTCAAACAGAGAAAAAAAAAGAGACAGTCATTTTTTTGAAATAAACATTTTATTCTATTTCTCAAACATATCGCCACTGTATATTTAATTTTTCATGCATCATAATATAGTTTCTGTGTAACAAATTGGTGTCGGAATAATAAGACAGAGAATCAATGAGAAGAGCAGAGTAGCATGGAGATATAGCTATCACCTACAGACAGGATAACGAGAAACTGCAAATGCAGACAACCTTCAGACGGAATGAAATTTACTAAAAGCGCAGAGCACAGTTATACAAATATCATTTCCAGACAGAAGTGAACGAGAATTCGGGCATACAAGTAAACTTTCAGGTAACCCGAAAAACAAACCCTCATATCATATTTAAGAACAGAGCAAATACCATAATGTAACAAATATGTATCTGAATCATTTCATTAACCTATTTTAATAGAGCAAATACAGTACAGGCATTTCACATTTTTTCTTTCGAGCAAAAATTTCATTAAAAGAACAGAGTCTCGAAACAGAGTTTCGGCAAATATTTGTTACAACCATAAACCAAATTAACACAGCGAAGATTCCCAATAGAGCCAGCGAACAGGGGTTTCGAATAACCCGAGGGTTTCTACCAACATACAACAGCAACTACAAGACGAGGGTTCGAATCAATGAGCAACCCTCTCACAAAATAACCAGACAATGCCATACAGGACGAGGGCTTGAACCCACTGAGTACCCATTAAGGGTTTTAACAAAAACTAAGTGACAATATTATAGAAGCAAGGGCCGAGACCAACGAATAGAACCGAAGGAGGGTTACACAGATAACAGAACCATTTATTTTGCCGCTCAGAAGACGGACTACCAACAAAACAAGACTCAAAACTATAAATAAATTATAGTCGACTACATGGGGAGACACTACCCATAAGGAAAGAGCTTGAGAGCTTGTCAGGAAGCGTGGAGCACATCGAACCACAGAACAGACTACCTGGAACCACCTGCAACGAAATGAGAGCAGGTTAGAGATCTGTACAAACACAAATAAACGTTTGAAATCAAAAAACTGGAAGAAGATTGGAGCAAGAATCTTACCTGAAGCTAAGGGAACCGAGTCGAAGACCACCATAACTACTAAACCCTGAAAGACCAGTAACAGGTGCGTTAGAATCGGAGGGATAAGGGCTAAACCAGTCCAACAGGGAACCATTATTTACCTGAGCAACAAGGTTGAAGCGCGGAAGCTCGGAGGAGGACCTGCCACGAAACAAATTCATCAACCAAACGAATGGAAACATCATTTGCATAGTAAAAATAATGCAAATACATAGTGAAACAGGATTGTCATCGTGCAGAGCAGAGGGTGCTCTTACAGGCCACCGAAACCTTACCTCCATAGCTGTAAAGAACCAGAGATATCCATACAAACATGCGCTTGAAACCAGAACAACGAAGAACAAGAGTTCCCCACAGTCACAGAGTAAGCCTTTCGGCGCAGGAGGAGTGAAAATGAGAAATGAGTAGAGTAGGGTTGACAAAAGGCAAAGTGTCGTGGGAGGAGAACCGGCAAGTGGAGGTCGATAACCGGCGAGGCCCATTGAAACCCTAAAACAATTACCGAGAGAACGTACCAGGAATTTAAGTCAACCATAAATTCATTCAGGACGCCAAGTCTTGTCGACAGCAGGTACATTAGAATCGGTGGGAGGCCATCAAACATGTACACATTAGGAAAATCTAGGACATGCAAAACAAAAGCAGTTACATAGTTGGCAATTTGAAAATCTCAGTGACTATTTATGGAGGGAGAGGCAACCAAAACTTCATGCAAAGAACCATTATTCTCATGCTAGAGTCCATGAAGAAGAAAACAAATTGATTTATGGGAATTTTTTTTTTTTTGAATTTTATTACAACCTTAAGTTTACATCACTAGATGATCATATAAATTAAATGTTCCGTAAATATAGATATACCTAAAATGAGTTAATCGTGGGAGAAAAGAAAGAAAGAAAAGAAAACAGTTCCAAAAATCCAACTATTTATACATAATTTTCAAAACAGGTAAGAAATAGTAAATTAATCAAATAAAATAAAACATTTCCTAAAATTTCTGAATAACAACTTAAATTAACATTTTGATATTTATTGTCCCAAGTTATTATAAATAACAACATTATTGAAAATTTTGATATTTATCTAAATTTAGTTTATAGATGAAAAGAAACTAATAAATATAAATATTTTTATAAGAGAAAGCAATCATAATTATATAATAATATAATTTGCAGTTTTATAAAATAATATCAATCATATTTTAAAATTCATTAAAAACAATATGATGGAATATAATATAAAAGGAATGATATAAAAATAAAGAGTAGTTTTAAGTGCCACTCTTTGGGAAGTCTTCAGCTTCATTAAAATCACAAGTTTGACAATTGGGCTCTGCCCAATAGAAGTGCCTTAAAGATTTTTGAGGGTGTTGAATCCATATATCCAGTAAAAAAAACTAGTTTAAACAACACAAATCAAGATTTGGCCATAAAAATTTCTGGTAGAAATCCACCAAAAACTCCAAAATATTAGACCTAAAAACTACTCCTAAAAAAAATATCAAACTCACTAAATAATGTTTTTCTCTAATTTAATTATTTTTATATAAAAACTTCATCCCTCTCAATGCCTTGCAATGCCTTGCAAGGATTTCTCTTTCCAATTTCTCGCTTGACAAATCCAAAAGACCCTGCATAGCTAGAAAATCTGCTGCCTGCAATAACATAATATAAATCATATCAACCAGCATTCAATTACATTACTTATTGACTTTTAAAAAGATTATACTCCACATTATTTTTATGATAACATTACCTTTTTTATATCCCGCAGTGTTGATATGTCCACGCTGATAAAATTCTTATCCCACTCTTTAATTTCGCGTGAGGTCTGAGTTGAGTTGCGTAAATGATAGTCATAGTATTGGATCACCTTTTCCAATATTGGAGTGGATCAGGCACAGTTGCATGAGATATATCGATGAATTCTGCCATATTCTTTATCACCTTCGACTCCATTGCAATTTCTCTGCCCACTCGAAAAATTTCTCCGTCAGACATTTCCAGTGCCACTGTGTTGACCCTATCGTTTTCCATTGATCGTTCCACGTAAACCAACTCAGATCCTGTGTCCGAAGTCAAAGGGTAGAAATACAAATTAACGCGAGCTGAACTTAGATATAAGTGCAGGTGAGAGAAATATAAAACAAAATGGATTATATATATATATATATATATATATATATATGAGTTTTTTCAACCACCCACCTGTTAGGATCATTTTTAGTATTTATTTTATGTCAAATTAAGTTTTATTTTTGTAAGTTTGGTGGGACTACATTTTTATTATTATCTTTATGATAATTTTATTAAAGATCCACATAGATGATGATCACTAAATTATTATTATAATAATGTGAAATTATGACCATTTTTACTTTTTATTCTATGTCAAATTAAGTTTTTATTTTTGTAACCTTGGTGGGACTACATTTTTATTATTATCATTATGATAATCTTATTTAAGGACAGCTGTACATGATGGTCATCATATTATTATTATTAGTATTATTATTATTATTACTAGCATTTGCAGCCAACTATGCAAAGGAAACGCCGTAAGGCACATCGTGTGTAAGAATATTGAAACGTGAATAGACTTTAGCACGTTTTTTGTGAAACGAAGGGTCTTCGATGCCGAGTTTTAATTTGAGGAAGGCATGCCAAAACCGCTGAAAAGGAATGCAAGTAGCTGCAAATATGCATTGAACCTGTCTAGAGGCCTTCGTTTGTAGCTGGTAAAAATTGTGGAGTTATAGGTGAAGATAAATGAATGAATCAACGCGAATGGGCAACCATATTGATTTGGAGAGGGACACCCAAGAAATATTTATCCAAACCAGAAATTAAATTAGTATGAAGATATACCGAAAACATGTAGTATATTAATTAAGGTCAATTGATTTTCTCAATAGAATATGTTAAAACCCATTGACAATGAAATGGGCGTGAGGATATAAACTATCAAAATGGTATTGATCTTGAAACATCATTTTTTAAGTTTCAAATGGAAAACAGAAATAGGTGCGAGGACCCAAATTATCAAAATGGTATTTGATGTTGAAACATCATTTTTTAAATGTGAAAGGGAAAATACAAATAGTGTATTGTAACATCCTTTTTTCAAGTTTGAAATGAAAAAAACAAATAGTTGTGAGGACACAAGCCATGAAATGGTAATTGATGTTGAAACATCCTTTTTTAAGTTTGAAATGGAAAATACAAACAATGAATTGTAACCAGATAGGTCCGAGAAGGAACACAATAGTGTAAAGAAGATTGTGCTTGTCATTCCATATTTGAAGTTGTAGGAAAACATGGTGGAGGAAGCGAAGACATGAAGAAGCAGCAATGGACCTGCGAAATGTATGTTTGGTTAGAATTAGGAATATGTAAACGAGTTGCTGAAATGTATCAGTAATACTTTGCACGCGAGTTGTGTTAAAATGAACCTGGAAGCAATGGAAATGAAGTTGCCTTTGCTATGGGGATCCATATATTGTTAGTGGAAGATGAATGGTGAATAACGGCAGGCTGAACACCACTTGGAGGTTAATGCGCAGCTGAACCAAAATTACTAAAGATACAATAAATATTACCAGTGTATACTTCAACTTGCACAAAACTGTATTAATAGAAGGATCCTTTATAAACAAATTACAAGTTTTTTTGTGTCCAACAGTGAAGACTATGTCAATTAAGTCTACATTTGGATTCTACAAACAAAAATCATGAACATTTAATCAATTTAATTCATTCTATCAAAATATAAATAAAAAATAACTCGAAATGTAAATCGAAAAAATTAGTGTACACATTGTTTTGAAGAGGAAGTAGGACTTTGACGTGACTTTGACATGGATTTTGAGGAGTATGCATTTAAATTACTCGCAGAAGTCTCTTTGTTAGAGGAAACATTTAAATAGGTTACAGATTATATTTTGGAAGTAGTATGTACAGAGAGGAAATGTGGTAGAAGTAGAAATAACCCAAGAATCTAGTTGAGCAAATGAATTTGAAATTAAATGAAACATAACTTTTATTACCATCCTCTAAGAGCTCAAACATATTTATGGGTCATCATAAAAATAGAGTCCATGAAATTTATCTTGTTATATTTAGTTGTATAATATATGTGATGTAAATACAAATATATATCGCTCAAATTGCCTCGTATATTAATACATTTATAAACTTTTCATCTCTACTTGTTCTAGAAAAATGTTTTTTTTTCCATATTCTAACAACTCTTTGAAAAATATTCCTATATGTTTGCTAGAAATTCAATTCAAAAAAGAATTCAACCCTTTGTATTGAAAGTTTTTCATATCTAAAACAAACTACATTTCATTGGGAAAGCTTCCTATATGTTTGCTAGAAAATTATGCAAAGCATTAAGCCCTTTGGACTGAAAGTTTGTCATATTTGGAAAAATTTAGCAACAAACAAGTTTCAGCTTCAAAGGGTTGTTTGATAAAAAGAGATCTTGGGGGTAAGTCAAAATCCCTTTCCCTAAACAAATCAATTTTGAGGCTTGTGGGTTATGGGCCCACAAAGCCTTACTGGAAGCGTTCTAGGATTTAAGCCTTTTAAATTATAATCGCAGACTTACATTAGAATTGGAGCCAATATAACTATCGGGTTCAAGACTTAACCCTGCAGCCAGACATAATACAAAATACACAAGAAACCATGTAAATCCTGCTTCGGTTCACATATGTGAACTTCAAAAATAACACACCATCTTCTATATATTTCGGCGGGTCTGTTCCTTTTGTCGCTCCTCAACGCCGCTCCGATACCAGACTACTGACACCTCCGATTGCCGATTGGTTTTTCGAAGATATCGCCATATTCACTCATCGACTGTCAACGTTCATCACACTCGTGTTATCTCTTAAGTCCTTGATTGTGATTAGCGATTATATTTGCACTGTCGATTTGCCTTCCAATACGACGGTTGTGATTTAATCACATGTCGCTATCGCTACATTTCAAAGGCCTATTCTGACTGGCTCAATACACTAACCCGATATGCATTCTAGACCCAATAAGGGTATAGGCCATGATTTATAATATTTCAGGTCCGCTTTACGGATCCGCTAAGGGGTTTCACTATCTCTCTATATAAATGGAGTTTGTCACCTTTGATGGATTCTCGCCTAAAACAAAGTTACTTTGCCACTCTCCATTAACACACATAACATTCATGTAAACACAAGATCTTTGGATCGCCATCGATCCTTTCGTGATCGATGGTCGATCAGCATGCATTTTCAATTGGGATTTCAATCCTCCTGCACACATATATAATAGAATTGAAAGACTTAATACACAGACATGTAGAAACCCGCAAAACACATATTTATTATATATAGTACAGCTAAAGCATTTCAGCCTTAACACGGGTTCTTCCCTGACTACATAAGTCTAAGCACTGATTACACAATCTATTCATGTCACTCTATGTTTCCCTCTATATATATAAGGAAGCATTGTTGGATCAGATCACAGAAGGATCCGATCAACCCTCTAACAAAAAGCCCTTAAAGCTCTCATTAGATGCATGGATACAACACATGGCAGATTACATTTAGAGCAAGTCTTTGACACTTATCGCTTCCATCTTTAAATCTATTTTAAAACAGATTTTCCCCTGTTTTGATCCATGGTCCATGTTGTCCTCTCTTTTCTTCGCTTCAGATTCCTCTTTGATTAGGGGGGGTTAGATGCTCCTGCATTAGACTCCCGAGGCATAAAAATTTATGACCTCCTGCTCATATGCTTCTCCTTGTCATTAGCAATTCTACCCACTACATTTCTTTAGTGTAGCTACCTTCATGGTCTTATGTGAGCTGCAACCAAACCTTTGCAGTAACAATCTTCATCTGTTACACGATAGCTCAGCAAGCCCTCCTCACTCAGTCTTTTAGCATCCTTCTAGTTCTCTCCTTTGGGACCATATGAGCACACCTTGCTCTAGGTTTGCTGCAAGTCATCTCACCTTCTGCTACTGCTATCTACATGATAGTAAGACTGCAAAATCTCTAATTTTAAACAACTATACCCCCTTTCTCTTCTACTTGCACTCCTTCTTCATGTAGAATCGTCTTCTACTCTGATATCGCTTGATGAAAAGAGATCTTGGGGGTAAGTCAAAATCCCTTTCCCTAAACAAATCAATTATGAGGCTTGTGGGTTATGGGCCCACAAAGCCTTATCAGAAGCGCTCTAGGCTTTAAGCCTTTTAAATTATAATCACGGACTTACATTAGAATTGGAGACAATATAACTATCGGGTTCAAACCTTATCCCCATAGCCACACATAATACAAAATACACGGGAAACCATGTAAATCCTGCTCCGTTCACATATATGAACTTCAAAAATAATACACCTGCCTCTATATATATTGGCGGGTCCATTCCTTTCGTTGCTCCTCAATGCCGCTCCACCTCTAACCTTCGATACTCGACTACCGACACGTCTGATCACCAATTTGTTTATTGATGATATCGCCATATTGTTTATCGATGATATCGTCGGCGTTGATCACACTCCTACTATCTCTTAAGTCACCGATTGCGATTAGCGATTAGATCTGCATCGTCGATCTGCCTTTTGATCCGATGCTTGTGATTTAATCGCATATCGCTATCACTACATTTAAAAGGTCTGTTTCGACTGGTTCAATGCACCAACCCGATGTGCTTTCTGAACCCTATAAGGGTATATGCCATGATTTATAATACTTCAGGTCCACTTTCCGGATCCGCTAAGGGGTTTTTGTTGTTTCTCTGTGTAAATGGAGTTTGTATCCTTTGATGGATTATCTCCTAAAACACAGTTACTCTGCCACTCTCCGTTAACACACATAACATTCATATAAACATGAGACCTTTGGATTTCCATCGATCCTTCTGTGATCGATGGTCGATCAACATGAATTTACAATTGGGATTTCAGTCCTCCCGCACACATATATAACAAAAGTGAAAGACTTAATACACAGACATGTAGAAACCCGCAAAACACATATTTATTATATACAGTACAACTAAAGCATTTCAGCCTTAACATGGGTTCTTCCCCGACTACATTAGTCTAAGTACTGATTACACAATCTATTCATACCAAATGTGGTTTTTAAACCCGTACAGAAATTACCTGCATACGAATTCTATATCACCGGAAAAAATAAAAATGCGAGAGCATAACACATATACACAGAGATTTCCCACTGGATCCCAAAACCGGGACTACCAGCTTGATTTTTCATTATGTTCCTTTCAATGTTACAATAGATATTTATACATGCTGAAGCATCCAATACCATGGAACAAAAACCATTGCGTCCAAAATCGTGGATCGAAAACCATCGCGTCCAAAAAACATGTGCGAAAACCATGCACAAAATCATAGGGGGAGAAGGAGATACTTTGGAATTGTAATTGGGGGAAATGTAGGGGGAATTAGAGGAGGCATTGAGTTGCAGTGGTCTTGCTTTACATCCTTGTTTTGAGGTTGTTGGGATTTGATTAGACCTATAGCTGTGATGACCTTACTATGGGTGGCAATGGGAACCCAGGCTTCACATACTATGGGGTGAGAGGGGTTGGTTGTTGGGGATGGGTAGGTAGTCTCTCAGCATTGGAGGATGAGGGTACTAAAGAGCAACTAACATGTTGGGTTGGAAAATGGACCAGTGGATGTAACCATGGAAAGCTATGAGGAACTGGGAATAATTACAACGCTAAGAGACCAGCTAAGATCGCTGTGGGGGAGGACGAGCATGACAAGGGTAGAGGAATGGCTTTGGATTACTAGGAAAAGGGGAATGGGATGGTAAACCACAGGAGAAAATTGGTCGGGTTGAGGCTAACCTCATTTTCATGGCCTCAATAGGGGCTTGTCAACCACACTTAGTATGTGAGGTAATGGAGAGGGAGGAGTGAAAATCCAAAAGGGATAAGGTGTCCTACCCTGTCTCAAGATTGGCTCACCACCCACCCTGCCCTCGGTTTTGCTTGTAGATGGGACAAGACAAAGAACAACGAGAATGATGACATTGACAAATCCCAAAGATTACAGTAATATGTTGCAATTCTTGTGGTTAACTATATGTTTTAACCCCGTACATAAATTACCTGCATACGAATTCTAAATCACAAAAAAATAAACAATGCGAGAGCATAACACATAATAACACATATGCACAGAGATTTTCCCCTGGATCCCAAAACCAAGACTACCAGCTTGATTTTTCATTATGTTCCTTGCAAGGTTACAATACATATTTATACATGCCGAAGCATCCAATACCATGGACCGAAAACCATCGCGTCCAAAAAACATGTGCGAAAATCATGCACAAAACCATAGGTGGGTCCGCCCAACCTAAAAGTGGGGTTACGGGTACTCGTCAAACCCCCTGTTAACTATGTGGAAGCAATATAACACAACCAAACAATATCCCACTTGTTGTTTTCTTTCCAGAGGGGGCCACAAGAGAGCTTAGTCATTTTTTCAACCCTGAAACACCCATTGTTTCTCTACACCAAGAGAAGTTCTTAGAGCTAACAGATTTTGTCAATGCGTCTGCAGTATTCTTCAAAGTGTCCACCTTTACCAGCAACACCTTTTTGTCTTC
>APFE031665539.1:0-29418 GCA_000404065.3 Pinus taeda
AACAGCAACCTGCAATCCATAGACATGATCCATATGTCTAAAAATAGACATAGTCTAAAAAATAGACTTGCGCCAAAAATAGCCTGCGGGCCCACTTAGTGAAGGTGACTCCTTTCCACTAAGCTCCATCATCTTGTTGCATTCTCAACAAGCATTTCTTGTTGCACACTTTTCAACAGAGATGACATCATGGATATTGATGCTTGGGGATGTTTTCAAGGACGACAACGATTTCAGGTGGAGGAGGATGTAACGCCTTCTAGTTTGTGCGACGGGCGGGTGCCAGGCGACCGAGCGCGCATGCACGATGGGTGTGCGACGGTGCGACGGGCGAGTGCGACCAACCGAAGTGAGACGGGAGTGCGGAAGAAATGCGACGATAAGGAGAGTGACTTGCGACACTTAGCAAATGAGCGTGGAGCGATGGAGACTTATACCCGATGGAGCGTGGGAATTCATGTGGGTTGGCCGACAGCTTCATGGGTGTTTGTTGAACCATGCAAGCCACCGATAAGGGGGTCGGCTGGGCAAGCAACCACCCTTCAAGCAAGCATATATATTGGAGCGTTCAACCATTCGTTCAACACACAATCGAACATCACACATCTTCGTGGAGACAAGAAGGAAGTGCGCAATTTTGAAGGAGTAATGTGCATAGCTCATGCGCATCACTTGCTAAAGGCGCAATTGGTATTTCTTGTGTACGGTTGAAGGTTGGCAAGGTGTGCAGGATGTCGGTTGCATATTTGTGCAAGGCTTGAGGAGGAGTTCTTGGTGTCTCGGGTGAGCACCCTCCTACTGTGCAAGAGTGGCACGAATGTTGTAAAGGTTGTTTTGCCTTTGTTGTAAAATTGACTAAGTATTGGCTTGGAGTTTTCCAAGCATTACTTGTGAAGATTGTATTATTGAAAGACTGATATAATATATTGTCGGGCAGACTTGTTCGGGAGTTGCCCCTCCCCTTTATATCGTGCAATTGTTGTTCTATTTTATAATTGCTGTGGATAATGAATAAGTATGGGTTTTCATTGATATAAAGGATAACTAAAAATATACTTGGTTGAGAATCACAAACTAAGTACACGGTTGTGAATTAGGCATAGTCCATGTGCACAAGTATTGTTAAAAATAAAGTGTTCGGTGGTGCCGCACCTCGCCAGCATGGTTGAAAGACCACCGTAGGCTTGGGGGCGTTGCAGTATGTAACGCCCCAAGCCTACGATGGTCTTTCAACCGTGCCGTCGAGGTGCGGCACCCACCGAACACCTTCTTTTTAACAATACTCGTGCACATGGACTACGCCTAATTCACTTTCTCCTACTTAGTTTGTGATTCTCAACCAAGTATAATTAAGTTATCCTTTATATCAATGAACACCCATACTTATTCGTTATCCACAGCAATTATAAAAGAGAACAACAATTGCACGATATAAAGGGGAGGGGAAACTCTTGAACAAGTCTGCCCAACAATATATTGTATCAGTCTTTCAATAATACAATCATCACAAGTAATGCTTGACAAACTCCAAGCCAATACTTAGTCAATTTTACAACAAAGGAAAAACAACCTTTACAACGTTCGTGCCACTCTTGCACGGTAGGAGGGTGCTCACCCGAGACACCAAGAACTCCTCCTCAAGCCCTGCACAAATCTGCAACCAACATCCAGCACACCTTGCCAACCTTCAACCGTCCATAATAAATACCAACTGCGCCTTTACCAAGTGATGCGCATGAGCTATGTGCATTACTCCTTCAAAACTGCACACTTCTCTTGCCTCCACGAAGATGTACGATGTTCGATTGTGTGTCCAAAAGCAAGCCAAACGCCATCAATATATACGCTCGTTTGGAGGGTGGTCGCTTGCCCAGCCGACCCCCTTATCAATGGCTTGCACACTTCAACAAACGCCCAGGAAGCCGTTAGCCAGCCCACATGAACACCCATGCTCCATTGGGTATAAGTCTCCATCGCTCCACGTTCATTTGTTAAGTGTCGTAAGTCACTCCTCTAATCGTCGCATATATCGTCGCATTTCCTCCGCACTCTCGTCGCACTTTGGTTGGTTGCACTCGCCCATTGCACCGTCGCACGCCCATCGTGCGTGCGAACTGGGTCGCTCGGCGCCCGCCCGTCACACAAACTAGAAGGTGTTATATCCTCCTCCACCTGAAGTCGTTTTCACCCTCGACAACATCCTCCAAGCATCAATATCCATGATGTCAACTTTCCTCACATATGGCAAACATCCCTGTAACATATGTAGGACTCCATCTCCGCCATGTCTCATCTCAGCAACCAACTGCTACCAAGATAATCCATACCAATGTATGTCATAGATGTCCATGATCATCGACCACTTATCACAATCTCTCCATGCTGCTCTCCATCATGGAACGTTGATCCCTCCAACTCAAGCTACATGTCCATCGCAACAATGTGTCAACTCCATCATGTGCATCAATCACCATGTGCATAACTGCCCATGATACATCAACAAGTGCTAACACACACCTCAACCATGTGCCAACATCTCATCTCAACAATATGTCGTATATCGGAGGTCATCTTAATCCATGACCATCAACCACCATGTCACAATCTCCACATGCTGCTACGTCGTGGAAGGTTGGTCACTCCATCTAAGCTACATGCCCACTACAACATATTGTGTCGACCTCATCATGTGTTGTCCCCATGTGAACTGCTGCTATGATACTCCAACACAAGGCTAACACATCTCTGCCATATGCCAACATGTCAACCCAACAGCAACATCATTTTGTTTTGTACATTGGATCCCCTCATGACTCGAACTATTCGGGTAGCTAATCCAACCATCACGCCCAAACCATGAGAATGCACCTCCTCATGCCACCATCAGTTGTTTCTAAAAACATCCTTCCACACCCTGAACTCGATCAAGAATCCATCCATATAAGTAAACCATGCTCAGGTCCATGAAGTAGTCCTCATCTCATCTGCAACATGTCCATGATGTTTGGTGTCAATGCGCTATATGAAATCAGCCACATCTATCCCAACATCATCCATATGTGTGCCTCCTCAATATGAAGAGACCATCTCATCAAACTCCAACTCTCGGCATGCCACATCCAAGTCCATGAAGCTACCTCCATCACATCTACAATGTGTCATCCCTCAAGTCTACCATAGAAACAAGTATACACCTGCCTCATCTATCCATGTGCTGCCCATGATCATAGATCAACAGCTCCCATGTGTAAAAGGTAGTTGGAGTCTCGGCTCAACCCTTGCCCAAGTGTTGCACCAAGGCTCATCACCATCGTAACTCTCATCACCTCAAAGTGCCTCATATCGATCCTCCAAATCAAGTCACTCTTTCAAGGCAACCCGTGATTGTATTGAATATGCACCTGCATCAAAGGTCCTTGACCTCAGCTCCTCATGCATCAGGATCCTCCAAGTCCACCAATATTATGAAATCCCCAAAAGTCACAACATTCTCATTTCTCATGAGCTCTCCCATTGAAGTTCACTCCGAACCAACACTCTAGCAAGCATATCAAGTCTCGCGCCCAAAGTCTTCTGCAGAATGCCTCAGCTCTCCATGTAGTAGAATGCCCATAGTCCTCTCACAACTCCATCCAAGTCCATGGCCTTGTTGTACAAGAGTGCACAACCTCTCCATAGGCTCATAAGTAATAAGTCTCCATGTCACATCAGCAAATCCATCTACACAACATCCCTGCCTTGGCACTCCTCATTGGATGTCCATAAGTGACACCTCTACAAGTGCTCCCACATAATGTCCCTGCATAAGACTGCCATGCTTCATGTCTCCAACCTGATGTCCATGACTATGTTTTCCATGTAGTCCAACCAAGTAGACACATCACAACAATCGGTCATCCTCATCCAAGCTGCAATCTTCGGTCTAGTGAACTCAGTCACCCAACCATATCATCATCACATGAGTCTCTCCATCATAGCTCCTCCACCAGAGGTACCACCAAGAGTTGCTCCTGGTCTCGGCCATGAGAAGTCCACCCAAGAGTGTGCCCTCCAATCTGTCCATGAGTCATGTCGGGCACTTAGCCATGTGGCTAAAGCATGACCCAATCCTCCACAACAATCATCAAGTTCCACCCTTGTCACGGGCCTTTGTACCTTCCACCATAAGGTCACAAACAACCCCAACAAGTCCGGCAACAATCAACAATCCTTGCTTCTCCATACAAGTTCTCATCATAAACATCCATGGTAAGATGCTCCCCAGCATCGGCAAACTGGCTTTTCCCTTCCCTGCATACAGTCCATCTACCAAATGCCCAAATGAAACACATGTATCAATAGTACTTACATCATCATCATCATCATGAGGTTCCTCCATGAGAGTACCCTCATCCATCCATGTCTGCAAACAGCACGATCGTGGTCCAACTTGATCAATCTCAAGTTCATCCTCCATCATGATCATGTCTACAACATCTTCAACTATCACGGCTTCCTCTTCCTTATCATCGCATTCCGCAGCTTTCCCCTTATGAGCCAAAGCTATGGAATGCTTCTCCTCAAGAGTTAGCCATTCCCTCTTCTTTCGAATCATTTCCTGCCTTATCTCCAATTCCTTGTGCTCTGCTTCAAACAAGTCCACTTCCTTTGCAAGTCGATAGGCTTCGTCCCTATCCCCATCAGAAATCCCTTTCTTGATCAAGGCACGAAGAGCATCCTTTGCTTTGAACAAGTTCTTGCCCCATTCTGCAAACCTTTGTTCAACCTCCCTTGATTCTTCAAGTAGACTCCCTTCAAATTCCTTAAAGGTTGCAAAACCCATTTCCTGCAAGATAGACATCCTTCTTGACTCTTCACCGTTACGAGCAACCTACTCAACCCAGTCTTGCAAGACTCCTCCAAGTCTTTAGACTAGCTCTGATACCAACTGTCACGCCCCCAAGCCTACGGTGGTCTTTCAACCGTGTCGGCGAGGTGCGGCACCACCGAACACTTTCTTTTTAACAATACTCGTGCACATGGACTACGCATAATTCACTTTCTCCTACTTAGTTTGTGATTCTCAACCAAGTATAATTAAGTTATCCTTTATATCAATGAACACCCATACTTATTCATTATCCACAACAATTATAAAAGAGAACAACAATTGCACGATATAAAGGGGAGGGGCAACTCCGGAACAAGTCTTCCCAACAATATATTATATCAGTCTTTCAATAATACAATCATCACAAGTAATGCTTGGCAAACTCCAAGCCAATACTTAGTCAATTTTACAACAAAGGCAAAACAGCCTTTACAACATTCGTGCCACTCTTGCACGATAGGAGGGTGCTCACCCAAGACACCAAGAACTCCTCCTCAAGCCCTGCACAAATATGCAACCAACATCCGGCACACCTTGCCAACCTTCAACTGTCCACAAGAAATACCAACTGCGCCTTTACCAAGTGATGTGCATGAGCTATGCGCATTACTCCTTCAAAACTACGCACTTCTCTTACCTCCACGAAGATGTACGATGTTTGATTGTGTGTCCAAAAGCAAGCCAAATGCCATCAATATATACGCTCGTTTGTAGGGTGGTCGCTTGCCCAACCGACCCCCTTATCGGTGGCTTTCACACTTCAACGAACACCCAGGAAGCCGTCGGCCAGCCCACATGAACGCCCATGCTCCATCGGGTATAAGTCTCCATCGCTCCACATTCATTTGTTAAGTGTCGTAAGTTTCTCCTCTAATCGTCGCATATATCGTCGCATTTCCTCTGCACTCTCGTCGCACTTTAGTTGGTCGCACCCGCCCGTCGCACGCCCATCGTGCGTGCACGCCCGGTCGCTCAGCGCCCACCTGTCGCACAAACTAGAAGGTGTTACATCGTTTGTGCGACGGGCGACGGGCGACGGGCGTAGGAAATGGGTTTTGCAACCTTCAAGGAATTTGAAGGGAGTCTACTTGAAGAATCAAGGGAGGTTGAACAAAGGTTTGCAGAATGGGGCAAGAACTTGTTCAAAGCAAAGGATGCTCTTCGTGCCTTGATCAAGAAAGGGATTTCTGATGGGGATAGGGACGAATCCTATCGAGTTGCGAAGGAAGTGGACTTGTTTGAGGCCGAACTCAAGGAATTGGAGATAAGGTAGGAATTGATTCGAAAGAAGTGGAAATGGCTAACTCTTGAGGAGAAGCATTCCATAGCTTTGACTCATAAGGAGAAAGCTGTAGAATGTGATGATAAGAAAGAGGAAGCCGTGATAGTTGAAGATGTTGCAGACATGACCATGATGGAGGATGAACTTGAGATTGATCAAGTTGGACCAGGATCATGCAGTTTGCAAACATGTATGGATGAGGGTACTCTCATGGAGGAACCTCATGATGATGATGATGTAAGTACTATTGATACATGTGTTTCATTTGAGCATTTGGTAGATGGACCGTATGCAGGGAAGGGAAAAGCCAATTTGCCAATGCTAGGAAGCATCTTACCATGGATGTCTATGATGAGACCTTGTATGGAGAAGCAAGGATTGTTGATTGTTGCAGGACTTGTTGGGGTTGTTTGTGACCTTATGGTGGAAGGTACAAAGGCCTGTGACAAGGGTGGAACTTGATGATCGTTGTGGAGGAATGGGTCATGCTTTAGCCACATGGCTATGTGTCCGGAATGACTCATGGACAGATTGGAGGTTACACACTTGAGTTGCTTGGGTGGAATTCTCATGGCCGAGACCAAGAGAATATAGTCCTGGTAGTACCTTTGGTGGAGGAGCTATGATGGAGAGACTCATGTGATGATGATATGGTTGGGTGACCGAGTTCACTAGACCGAAGATTGCAGCTTGGATGAGGATGACCGATTGTTGTGATGGGTCTACTTGGCTGGACTACATGGACAACTTAGTCATGGACATCGGGTTGGAGACATGGAGCATGGCAGTCTTATGCAGGGACATTGTGCATGAGCACTTGTAGAGATGTCACTTATGGGTATCCAATGAGGAGTGCCAAAGCAGGGATGTTGTGCAGGTGGATTTGCTAGTGTGACATGGAGATGTTTTATGTATGAGCCGATGGAGAGGTTGTGCACTCTTGTACAAAAAGGCCATGGACTTGGATGGAGTTGTGAGCAGACTATGGAGCATTCTTACTACATGGAGAGCTGAGGCTGATTTCGTGTAGCACATTGACACCAAATATCATGGATGACATGGTGCATTCTTACTACATGGAGAGATGTGGCTGATTTCATGTAGCACATTGACACCAAATATCATGGATGACATGTTGCAGATGAGATGAGGACTACTTCATGGACCTGAGCATGGTTTACTTATATGGAGATGGATTCTTGATCGAGTTCAGGATGTGACAAGGATGTTTTGAGAAATGACTGATGGTGGCATGAGGATGTTCACTCTCATGGTTTGAGCGTGACAGTTGGACCGGCCATCTGACTAGTTCGAACATGGGGACTAGTAGTGTGCAGAGATGTGTTAGCATTGTGTTGGAGTATCATGGCAGCAGTTCACATGAGGACGACACATGATGAGGTCAACACGATATGTTGCAGTGGCCATGTAGCTTGAGATGGAGGGGCCAGCCTTCCACAATGGAGCATCATGTGGAGATTGTGACATGGTGGTTGATGGTCATGGATTGAGATGACTTCCGATATATGGCATACCGATGGATGCATACCTTGGTATGGTTATCTTGGTGACGGATGGTTGCCAAGGTGAGACATGGTGGAGACGGTGGTTCTACATATGTTGCAGTGATGGTTGCAGTATGTGGAGGAGTTGACATCATGGATGATCTTGGTGGATGGTTACCAGGATGGTATGTTGTCGAGGACAACAACGACTTCAGGTGGAGGAGGATGTAACACCTCTGATGTTGTGCGGTGCGGTTGGGCGCCGGGCGACCGGGCGCGTGCACACGACAGGCAGTTGTGTGACCAAACAACGAGTTTGTGTGAGCTGCGGTGCGATGAAGTATGCGAGCTCCTTCGAACATGCGACGATATAATGCGATGATGGGAAGGAGGTTGACATGTTTATAGGCGTGGTGACTTGCATTACGACTCATGGAGGCTAACCACACTTTAGACGAAGGCTGACTTGCGATGAAGGGCTTCTTGCGATGAAGTGTGGGCGGTGGGAGGTCGGCTGGGCAAGCCACCATCCCACCTTACGAAGGGTATATACACTTGAGACTTGAGCGTTCAAAGGATTCATTCAACGCACTTGATCTCTTGTTCTACGCTCTTGGAAGAGAAGGCTTGTGCGCAGATTTGAGGAGAGGATGAGCGCATAGCTCATGCGCTCTCCTTGGTGAGTCGCACTTGGTGGAAATCTCTTGGTGAAGAGGTGAACGCGGTGGGCAAGACGTGCCCAAGGTGATCGTGTGGAGGGTCGATTTGTGCGACGACTTGGCATGGGCATCTTGGTGACTCGGGTGAGCGCTCGCCCATCGTGCAACTGTGCACGAAGACTTGCTGGAGTGTTGGTTTGTGGACGGAGGTGTGCCTTGGTTGGAGGCGCCCGTGTGTGGCGACTTGGAGGTGCGCCCGAGTTGGGAAAACAACACGATGGTGCGACGAGGTGAATGAAGGTTTGGTTAGTCGTGTGGTGACCATGCGGATTTGCCGACGAGCTGGGCAACTGAGTTTGCTGAAGTTGTATATTTGGCTAAGTGTAAATTTGGGGTTTCCCAAGATTTAACTTGTGCATTGTAAAAACGAAAGATTGTATAATATATTGTTGGGCAGACTCATATTGCAGGGAGTTGCCCCTCCCTTTATACTATTGCATTTCTCTTATATAATGCTGTGGATAATGAATGTGTATGGGTATTCATTGATATAAAGGATAACATAATAATACTTGGTTGAGAATCACAAACTAAGTAGGAGAAAGTGAATTAGGCGTAGTCCATGTGCACGATTTCAGGTGGAGGAGGATGTAGTTTGTGTGACGGGCGACAGGCGGGATGTAGGAGTCACGCCCCCAAGCCTATGGTGGTCTCTCAACCGTTCCAACGAGGTGTGGAGGAAGGGGTCATGCTTTAGCCACATGGCTAAGTGCCCGACATGACTCATGGACAGATTAGAGGGCACACACTTGAGTTGCTTGGGTGGAATTCTCATGGCCGAGACCAAGAGCAAGTCTTGGTGGACACTTTGGTGGAGGAGCTATGATGGAGAGACTCATGTGATGATGATATGGTTGGGTGACCGAGTTCACTAGACTGAGGATTACAGCTTGGATGAGGATGACTGATTGTTGTGATGGGTCTACTTGGTTGGACTACATGGACAACTTAGTCATGGGCATCAGGTTGGAGACATGGAGCATGGCAATCTTATGCAGGGACATTGTGCATGAGCACTTGTAGAGGTGTCACTTATGGACATCCAATGAGGAGTTCCAAGGCAGGGATGTTGTGCAGATGGATTTTCTAATGTGACATGGAGATGTATTACTTATGAGCCGATGGAGAGGTTGTGCACTCTTGTACAACAAGGCCATGGACTTGGATGGAGTTGTGAGCAAACTATGGGACATTCTTACTACATGGAGAGCTGAGGCATCTTGCAGAGACCTTTGGGCCGAGACTTGTATGCTTGCTAGAGTGTTGGTTGGAGATGGCTTATGGAGCTCATGATGACATGAGGTTGTTGTGACTTTGGGGACTTCATATATGGTGGACTTGGAGGATCTGATGCATTGAGGAGCTGAGGTCAGGGACTTTGATGCAGGTGCATACTTTCAAGTACATGCATGGGTGTGACTTGAAAGAGTGACTTGATATGGAGGATAGATATGAGACACTTTGGAGTGATGGAGTTACGATGATGATGATGCGTTGGTGGCAACACTTGGGCATGGGTTGAGCCGAGACTCAACTACTTTTACACATGGGAGCTGATTGATCTATGATCATGGGCAGCACATGGATAGATGAGGCAGGTGTATACTTATTTCTATAGTAGACTTGAGGGATGACACATTGCATATGTGATGGAGGTAGCTTCATGGACATGGATGTGGCACAGCAAGAGTTGGAGTTTGATGAGATGGTCTCTTCATATTGAGGAGGCACACATATGGATGATGTTGGGATAGATGTGGCTAATTTCATATAGCACATTGACACCAAACATCATGGACATGTTGCAGATGAGATGAGGACTACTTCATGGACCTGAGCATGGTTTACTTATATGGATGGATTCTTGATCGAGTTCAAAATGTGGCGGGATGTTTTGAGAAACAACTGATGGTGGCATGAGGAGGTGCATTCTCATGATTTGAGCGTGATGGTTGGATTAGCTACCCGACTAGTTCGAGTCATGAGGGGATCCAATGTACAAAATGATGTTGTTGTTGGGTTGACATGTTGGCATATGGCAGAGATGTGTTAGCCTTGTGTTGGAGTATCATGGCAGCAGTTCACATGGGAACGACACATGATGAGGTAGACACGATATGTTGCAGTGGGCATGTAGCTTGAGATGGGGGGACCAGCCTTCCACGATGGAGCAGCATGTGGAGATTGTGACATGGTGGTTGATGGTCATGGATTGAGATGACTTCCGATATATGACAGATTATGGAGATGAGATGTTGGAACATGGTTGAGGTGTGTTAGCACTTGTTGATGTAGCATGGGCAGTTTTGCACATGATGGAGTTGGTGACATGATGGAGTTGACACATTGTTGCAGTGGACATGTAGCTTGAGTTGGAGGGACCAGCCTTCCATGGTGGAGAGCAGCATGGAGAAATTGTGGCAGATGGTCGATGATCATGGACATCTGATATATGACATACTTTGGTATGGACTATCTTGGTGACAGTTGGTTGCTGAGATGAGACATGGTGGAGATGGAGTCGTACATATGTTGCAAGGATGTTTTCCATATGTGAGGAGAGTTGACATCATGGATATTGATGCTTGGAGGACGGTATGTTGTCGAGGACGACAACGACTTCAGGTGGAGGAGGATGTAAAGCCTTCGTTGTAGTGCGATGGGCGGACGCCGGGCGCGCGCACGCTGGGCGGGCATGCACGACCACACGCGGGTCGAGTTCGGGCAGAAATGCGACGAAGTGCGACGATGGAAAAATGACTAAGGCAAAACATGCGACGGTGAACGTATACCCAACAAGCGTGGAGAAGAGTATGGGTGAGGCCAACACATACTTGGACGCTTGCAAGGGGTGCGTTAACATTATTTTGGGGGTCGGCTGGAGTGTCACCACCCATGATGGAACCACAATAGAACGCATATATATTATGTGCGTTGAAACCTCATTTGCAACGAACAGAAGTGGAAGACAACTTCGCATAGCGCTTAGGGGTAAAGAAGAAGTGCGCAGATTGAAGGGAGTGCGCATAACTCATGCGCATCATTCAAGGGCACAGTCTTGGTGATACTTAGAGCCGGTCGAGGGTTGGGCAAGGTGTGCCCAAGGTTGCCTTACACGCAGTTTTGTGCTGGGATTTGACAAGGGTGTCTTGGTGGCTCGGGTGAGCACCCACCCATTGTGCAAAGGTGTGCACAAGGTTATTGTAAAAGGCTGATGTGCCTATGTTGTAAAAGAAACTAAGTATTGGCTTAGATTTTGCCAAGCATTACTTGTGATGATTGTATTATTAAAAGACTGAAATAATATATTGTTGGGCAGACTTGTTCGGGAGTTTCCCCTCCCCTTTATATCGTGCAATTTTTGTTCTCTTTTATAATTGCTGAGGATAATGAATAAGTATGGGTGTTCATTGATATAAAGGTTAACTAATAATATACTTGGCTGAGAAGCACAAACTAAGTACACGGGTGTGAATTAGGCATAGTCCATGTGCACAAGTATTGTTAAAAAGAAAGTGTTCGATGGTGTCGCACCTTGCCAGCATGGTTCGAAGACTACCGTAGGCTTGGGGGTGTGACAGTTGGTTTGAGCAGGTTGCTCGTGACAGTGGAAGCAGGTACTTGCAGGTGAAGGAAGCTATTTTCACATACAAGTGGAACAAGGGCTGGTTCATGGTTGCAGGGGACTTGGTGAAGCGGGTAAAGGTTGGAAGCGGGTGTCATAGAGTTGGGCAGGCGGTACTACGTGCTGGTCATACGATTTGGGCACTTGTTAGGTGGGCAAGTGGGACTGCGTGTGGGCAGGTATACACGGTTTGGGCGTCTGTGGACCAAACGAAGTACGAAATCGGGAAGACGAAGTGCAAGGCATGGCAAGTTTGGAAGAATGCGAAGGGAAGCTCTTGCTTACCTTATACAGGTTGAAGCGGATGAAAGAGGAGAATCCCCAGATTCAAGAGAAGCTTGCAGTCTTGGAAAAGAATGTTGAAGACGAAATTCTTCAACTTGGATGGACAATGGAGCAAGATGAAGTTGCAAATTGTGCAAACAAGGAAGAGGAAGTCGTGATAGTTGAAGATGTTGCAGACATGACCATGATGGAGGATGAGCTTGAGATTGATCAAACTGGACCAGGATCGTGCAGTTTGCAGACATGGATGGATGAGGGTACTATCATGGAGGAACCTCATGATGATGATGATGATGTAAGTACATTTAATACTTGTGTTTCATTTGAGCATTTGGTAGATGGACCGTATGCAGGGAAGGGCAAAGCCAGTTTGCCGATGCTAGGGAACATCTTACCATGGATGACTATGATGAGACCTTGTATGGAGAAACAAGGGTTGTTGGCTGTTGTAGGACTTGTTGGGGTTGTTTGTGACCTTATGGTAGAAGGTACAAAGGCCCGTGACAAGGGTGGAACTTGATGATCTTTGTGGATGAATGGGTCATGCTTTAGCCACATGGCTAAGTGCCCGGCATGACTCATGGATAGATTCGAGGGCACACACTTGAGTTGCTTGGGTGGACTTCTCATGGCCGAGACCAAGAGCAAGTCTTGGTGGGAACCTTTGGTGGAGGAGCTATGATGGAGAGACTCATGTGATGATGATATGGTTGGGTGACCAAGTTCACTAGACCAAAGCTTGCAGCTTGGATAGGGATGACCGATGGTTGTGATGGGTCTATTTGGTTGGACTACATGGCAACTTAGTCATGGACATCAGGTTGGAGACATGGAGCATGGCAGTATTATGCAGGGACATTATGTGGGAGCACTTGTAGAGGTGTCACTTATGGGCATCCAATGAGGAGTGCCAAACAGGGATGTTGTGCAGGTGGATTTGCTAGTGTGACATGGAGATGTTTTACTTATGAGCCGATGGAGAGATTGTGCACTCTTGTACAACAAGGCCATGGACTTGGATGGAGTTGTGAGCAGACAATGGGGCATTCTTACTACATGGAGAGCTGAGGCATCTTGCAGAGACCTTTGGGCCGAGACTTGTATGCTTGCTGAGATGTTGGTTGAGGATGGCTTATGGAGCTCATGATGACATGAGATTGTTGTGACTTTGGGGACTTCATATATGGTGGACTTAGAGGATCTGATGCATTGAGGAGCTGAGGTCAGGGACTTTGATGCAGGATGGGGTGCATACTTTCAAGTATATGTATGGGAATGGCTTGAAAGAGTGACTTGATGTGGATGATCGATATGAGACACTTTGGAGTGATAGAGTTACGATGATGATGATGCCTTGGTGGCAACACTTGAGCATGGGTTGAGCCGAGACTCAACTACTTTGGACAACATGTTCCAGATGAGATGAGGGCTACTTCATGGACCTAAGCATGGCTTACTTATATGGATGGATTCTTGATCGAGTTGATGATGTGATGGGATGTTCAGAGAAACGACTGATGGTGGCATGGGGATGTTCACTCTCATGATTTGAGCGTGATGGTTGGATTAGCTACCCAACTAGTTTAGACATGGGGTCGCGAAGTGTACAGAGATGTGTTAGCATTGTGTTGGAGTATCATGGCAGCAGTTCACATGAGGACGACACGATATGTTGCAGTGGGCATGTAGCTTGAGATGGAGGGACCGACCTTCCACGATGGGGAGTAGCATGTGGAGATTGTGACAGTGTGCTCGATGGTCATGGATTGAGATGATTTCCGATGTATGACATACCGATGGGTGTATACCTTGGTATGGTGATCTTGGTGACAGATGGTTGGCGGGATGAGATATTGTCGAGGACGACAATGACTTCCAGTGGGGGAGGATGTCAGGACCTGCGATTTGTGCGACGGGCAAGGTGACTCCACCATGCGAAGTGCGTGCGAAACATGAAGCGAAATGAACCTTGGGCGAGTTTATAAGGTGTTGGGCGAGTTGAGGGGGCGGTCCCATGAGTTGGGCGGGCCGACCATCCTCTGGGCGAGACAACACATTATGAACGAGTTGGCCAGGTGTTTGGTGTGGGTCAGCCGGGTGACACAACCCACCACCCGCCCATATATATTGGAGGGTGTTTGGAGGCAAACGACCATCGATCAATCATTCGATCAACAAGTTCGAACAAGGAGTTCTGAAGTGCGTGGATGAGCCCGCACGATGGGTGGAACTCGGGTGTGAACTCATTCAGGACAGTCGTTCGGGAAAATCATTTGGACGGTCGTTCAGGAAACTCGTTCGGACAGTCGTTCAGGAAAGTCATTCGGGAAACTTGTTCGGACAATCGTTCAGAAAACTCGTTCGGACAGTCGTTCGGGAAACTCGTTCGGACAGTCGCTCATAAAAGTTGTTCGGGAAACTTGTTCGGACAGTCGTCCAGAAAACTCGTTCGGATAGTCGTTCGGGAAAGTCATTCAGAAAAGTCGTTCGGACAGTCGTTTGGGAAGATCGTTCAGACAGTCGTCCGGGAAACTCATTCAAACAGTCGTTTAGAAAAGTCATTCGGGAAACTCGTTCGGACAGTCGTTCAGAAAACTCGTTTGGACAGTCGTTCGGGAAATTCGTTCAGAAAATTCGTTCAGAAAAGTCATCCAGGCAGGTCGTTCGGACAGTCGTTCGGGCAGGTCGTTCAGGTAGGTCGTTCGGACAGTCATTCAGGCAGGTCGTTCGGGCAGGTCGTTCAGGCAGGTCGTTCGGATAGTCATTCAGGCAGGTCGTTCGGGCAGGTCGTTCAAGCAGGTCGTTCAGAAAGTCGTTCAGGCAGGACTCGGGCGAGGTTGTGTGGCGACCCGGGTGAGGTCGTTCGGGCGAACCGGGTGAAGTCGTGTGGCAACTCGGGTGAAGTCATGTGGCGACTTGGGCGAAGTTGAACGAGTGAACGGGTGAACATGCGGATGGGCGGCTGGGTGAGGGCGCGCCGTGCACGACGAAACGGTGAAGTGTTGAGATTGTGAACGGAGGTGTGTCTGAGGCAAAGGCGCCCGTGTGTGGCGACTTGGAGGCACACCCGAGTTGGGAAAACAACACGATCGTGCGACGAGGTGAACGAAGGGTTGGTGAGTCGTGCGGCGAACGTGCGGAGGTGCCGACGAGCTGGGCAACCGAGTTTGCCGAAGTTGTGAAAATTTGTCTAAGTGTAAATTTGGGGTTTCCCAAGATTTAACTTGTGCATTGTAAAAACGAAATATTGTATAATATATTGTTGGGCAGACTCATATTGTAGGGAGTTGCCCCTCCCTTTATACTGTTGCATTTCTCTTACATAATGCTGTGGATAATGAATGTGTATAGGTGTTCATTGGTATAAAGGCACATTAATAATACTTGGTAACGAAAAATAAACTAAGTATGGGTTGTTAAGGCGCAGTCTACAATCGTAAGTATTGGTGAAAAGAAAATGGTTGGTAGTGCTGCACCTCGCCGGCATGGTTGAAAGACCACCGTAGGCTTGGGGGTGTGGCAGGTGTATTAAAAGAAAAAATATTTGGTTGGAAATGGACAGGAGACAAAACACACGAGTTGCGGTTTTTCTATTGATCACACAAAAAACTTGATTCTTATATTAATGAACTAGGTGAAAGGTATTTAAACTTTTTCCACTGGCAAATCGCCTAAAATATCTTGACAAAAGTCATCTATCACTTAACTCAACTTGACTCAACGCTCAACACTTAACAATTAGTTAACCGACTCTCTAATTTTAGCCAACTACTCAATGAGGGAGTAATTAGCTTATTTAACACTCCCCCTTAATTACGACCGCTAAACTAAAACTTGACTCATGACAACTCAAATAAGTCTGCTGTCTATGTCTCAGCTAGGCTTACTGTTAGACCATTAATCACAACTGCGCAAACGGCGCCGCCCACTATTCACATGTCAGCAAATTTAATGTGACTATGCAAGAATTAGTTGAACATCATTTCAAGATGGCATAGATAAGCGGAGGTTATTATTGACTCTCCTTCATTTGTATCTATAAATAATTATGTTTAGTAATGAAATATTAAGCTCTTCTATGAATCTTCATGGTTTCTGTCATGGTATCAGCGCCGAGGGTTTTGGCTTAGTGTTTAGGTGGCAGCAAAAAAAGCCCATCCTAGGTTGTGAGGTCAGTCAAAGCCTGGAGTTGTTCGCTACCGTGGAGAGAAAGCCTATCCTGGGTTGTGAGGTCAGTCAAAGCCTGGAGTTGTTCGCTGTCGTGGAGAGTGAAGTCTGTGAGTGCGTAGTCCCGAAGACATTTTGTAATTTGACTCTATGTGAGTGGCACTGTGAGGTGCATGTGGATTTGAGCAACACTGTGAAACTATTTGAAGAGGGTGCTTGCCTGAAGAGATTGTGTGTTTAATTGAGCCGAGTGCACCTGAGGAAACTAGTCAGCCAGTGAGCATTGTTTTTGAGGGCTCGGTGGCATGAAGAGCGCAATGTGCTATGTTATGGTGTGGTTGCTAAGAAGAGGATTGGTGCAAGCTCAAGCTTGAGGACATGAAAGAAGCTTTGAGTGTGGATCCGGTGAAAGCTGCAAGCCATGTGAGGAGCTGGACAGAACGTTCAGTGTCATTTCTTGGTCTGGTGACATAGTGGAGATGTTGATTTCTTACTGCTGGAGTAGAGCTAGAAGTATTATGTAACCCAATGTGGAGTTTCCTGGAGTAGTGCTGAATCTGCGTGGCTTGAAGAGGTCTAGTCACGAGAGGGGAAGCCTTGTAGATCTATTGTGTGAAGAGCGGAGTTGAGTTTAAAGGTCAAGAAGACTAACCTTGAAGAGTTGTCACTATTTTTTCTGCGTGACATGGAGTGTCCACTGTGCAGAGATTAATTTTTTTGTTGTTTGGCGTTGTTGGAGATAGAGCTCAAGTGAGCTGTTGAGAGGTCGCCTTATGGAGTTGTGTGCAATCCAACATTGTCTAGAAGAGGGCATAAGGGTGAGCCTAGGATCATGTGAGCTCAGAGCCAGAGCTATAAGCTTGATGGTGTGCAGAGTGTCAACTCAGAGCTAGAGCTGTAAGCTCGATGGTGTGCAGAGCTATGGGCTCTGTGGAGTGAAAATCCAGAGAAGGGCTCGAAAGAGGTGAAAGAGCAAGAGCATGAAATTGTTGTCAAGTGGAGTCATTGGAAGAGGCATAGAAGAGAAGAGGAGTTGTCAGCTAGCATAGAGTGTGAGAAGTATAGCATTGTTGGAGTCTTGTGTTGAATCCGTGAGTGTGTTTGCCTAGGTTTGAGAGCTTGAGAGCCGATTGAGAAGCTTGACAAGGTGTCGTTGTTAGTGAATCGCTATGTGAAGAGCTTACTGTGCAATAGAGTGCTGCAAGTAGGGCCGATTTGCCAAGTTGAATGGTGCAAGTGGGTCTTGTTCAAGGTGAATCTTTGCTTGGTTCATATCAATATTTATGTAAGCCTGGTTTGTGAAGTGTTATTGAGTGTGGAAGGCCAATTTAATGCACTGTTAAATCCACAGAGAGTGCTGTTAGTGAGCACTGTGTGTGGAGAGCCCTTTAGGAGGTCACTGGTATGATTGGAGGGAGTACAATGAGTGGGATAATGAATGGGATAATATTGGATGCTGATCTTTTTGATGATGCCTTTTTGGAGAGCCCATTTGGAAGTATTTTTGGGCTTGGTAATATATTTTATTCCGGTAGTATTTTTTAGTCACAAGAACTATTATATCAACACAATGATTTTATTAATAACCATAAATATTTAGAGGTGGAGTCCATTCCATAGGAGAGAAAAACTTGTTTGTCCTTGAACCCAATTGCTAGTAATGTGATTGGCTCTATTTCTAAGATTTTTGCGACAGTGGAGGATACTACCATGGATGTTGTTCGGAGGCCACTCATGTTCGAAGATGAGTGCATTTTGGTGGCTCCTCATGGAAAGTGGGGAGAACATAAATTAGATTACCTTGTTCTAGATCTTGCATTGCATCCCATCCGGAAAAGGTTGTTGATGTTAAGTACGTAAGCAAGGAGCAGAGGAAGCTCATGAGGAAAGCAATAAAGGTGAAAATGAAACTGCACTAGCAAAGGAAAAGGAACAAGCATGGACCCTTTAGCAAGAAGACAAAAATGAAATGTTTTTTTGTAAGCCTAGCTGAGACTTAGACCAGCAGGCAAGCTAAAGTTTAGGTTGTTGTGATGAAGGGGAGGTGTTAGACCATTAATCACAACTGCCCACTGTTCACATGTCAGCGAATTTAATGTGACTGTGCAAGAATGTTATAGACATTTTTGGGCACTTCAACTCCAATAAAAAATGTCCATAAACTGAGGGCTCTTAAGTCCCTAAAAGGTTTGCTTCACTACCTAAAGGAACAAGGTCAACTGATTACATCATCTCCCAGAAGTTCTCCACTGAAAACTGCTCATAAATGGTCAAAACTGGACCATACTGAAAGCTCAATGCAGAGGGTGCGATGCATATCACCTTCCCAATGTACAGGGTGCGATGCATACTGTTTTTCCCCTCTGTAGGGTGCGATGGTCGGGAATGTACAAATGGCAGGGACAAAAATGCGAGGTGGAAGAGCATGGAATCTTCCAGAAGCTTCCCCTCTGACACTTGCCACTCCATTTTCGACCAGGGATGAGTAAGAGATCATCATTCTCCAAGTGGAAGCAGGGACTATCAGAGAGAAGACACTAATCAAGATCCCAAAAGATGACTCACATCTCTGTAATCATCATATGGATCCCTCATCACAGAGATCCAGAGGCTGGAATTTTGTATCTTATAGAGAAGTGTTGTTGGTTTTCTGGTGTACATTCATAGTGTTGGGTGATCTAAGCTTTGCTTAAGGTGAAGAAGGGCTTCCTAGCTGGAGGATGATGTTGGGTCAGAACATATGGTTGTAATCCTCTTGCTACTTTTCATATTAATAAAGCTATTCTAGTTTTCCTCCATATTCTTGTGTACTTGTCTATATATGCATTTGTATGGTTAACACACATCTGGTCCTGTGTTATTTATGAATATATATCTTTGTTTCTTCGATAGTGGTATGTTGCTGTGATTCCACAAGTTCTCTTTGAAGCTGTGCAGATGAAGAAGAAGCGACGAAGCTCTATCAAGAAGGAGAGGAAATCAAGTGCAAGACTAAGGTTGGTCTTCTTGGTTCTACTCTTGTCTATTTTCATAAAGGAAAACGAAAGTAGACTTTACTTGTTTGTTTCTAAGATAGCCACCCATCTTAGTGGGAATAGTAGCATCTGAGTGGAAACTATTCCCGGTAACACACCATCACATTCCTGGACATACTTAAGGGTGTAAGTGGTGAATTCAATTGGTTTTCATATGCAGGTGTTGGAATAAACTCCTGGGATTTTCCTCATGGCTATTTATGTTTATGTGTTGCCTGTAGGTCTTTCCTGGTAACATTTCAAACCATAATCTCAAGCTAGAATACACACACACACACACACACATATAGACACACACACACACACACACACACACACACACACACACACACACATATAGACACACACACACACACACACACACACACACAATCTAGTGGTTTAGGGATAAACAATTCTGATAGTCAAGAGACCACTAGTTGTGTGAATTATGTGGAGACTGAGATAAATGAGCAACTATGATGCATCATGGGTGACCTTCTACCCCATGGATAATGGTGATGAATGTCATATGGTGATGAAATGTTTAATATGTGGAAGTTGCATTGCAAGCCAACGACTCTCCTTCTACAGACGCATATAAAATAGAGAGTTTCTCAAGGCAAGGAGATTGGCTTGTAACGCAGATCCTACCTAGTAATTATGCACATAGTTCATCTTCATATGACTTCATGGGGACTGCTTTGAAACCTATGTCAATTATAATTGTTATTCTGGTGTATATATATTGTTAGGTCCCTATAAAACTAGTGTAGCCCCCTTATTGTTATTGTTAGTGTATCCCCCATATTTTTATTGTTGTGCCCCAAAAATCCCACTATTGTTATTATTGTGCCATTACATTATTATTTTTATGTAGGCTCTGATTATATTTTGACCCCTTAGAATCATATATATACAAAGGAGATCTTGTCATTTGTATCATCCAAGAATTGTTCATTTATGTTATGTGAAAGAGGTTTCCCCCTCGAAGAGGATATATTTTAAGTCGCCGATCTATCTTTTTGTGAGCTGGTTACATAACATTTGGTATCAAAGCTTTGGATTCTAGGGTTTCGCTGCTTCAAACAGGTCATCGTGACATTTTCACTATAAAAAAAAATCTACGAAGCTTCAGAAGCCAGATGGATTAGAAATCTTGGTAAACTTTTTACCGAAATTTCACATCTTGGTTCACTATACTTTTAGAGATATGGTCTGAAGAAGTTAGGGTTTTTTCATGTTCTAGAATTCAGTCTCAAACAAGTGACCTAGGGAAAAGCGACATAAATTTCATTTAAGGAATCATATTTGAATTTTATAAAAAATGGTGAAAATTGCACGGACTATAGTTTTTCGTGTAGCTATTTCAAGGTCGAAGGTTGAAACATTGACACGTGGCATCCCATACAACATTTCTCTACTGAACTTGTCCATAATCAGGTCATCATGGGAGATTTGTCATAACTTTATATTGAATAATCCAATATTGGTCTTACTTGTGGCATTAGAAATAAGATTCAGAGGGCTAAGATATGACCAAATTTTAGACTTTGGAGATCCGAAATTACAGAGTTACAACCGTTTCAAGATCAAGCTCCTAAAAAGCAAGAAAAAGGAGTGTATTTTTTAATTTTGCATAAATTTAGTTGAAAAATCAATTTGAAGTGATTCAAAGGGCATATTGAAGCATATATATCAGTATTTGGTTTTAAAATTCCTCCCAAACAAAATAATTCTACACCCATTAATTCCTCATAAAGTTCTAATATGACACATGAAGAAGAAGAATTGCAACATGATATCTCAAATTTACAAGACCAAGTGCAACAAATTTCACTCTCACGAAGAGCAGCCAAAGATGACATGGAGGGCTTAAAAGGGGACATGGATGGTATAAAAGGAAACATGTATGGTTTAAAAGGTGACATGGATGTGTATAAAAGGAAACATATATGTTTTTAAAGTAGACATGGCTGCGATGAATGTCAAGTTGGAAGGGTTGACAAAGTTGTTGCAAGAAAGTCTTCCCGATGGTGACAAGGTAATCCATGAAAATCAAGATGAGGATAAAAGGAATATGAATTATGATTTTAGAGACTCCAATGTGTGGTTTAAGAACCACCATATTCTTAATATAGATATGAGGAAGTTTGATGGCAACGATTCGGTAACTTGGATACCACACATGGAGCAATAGTTTGATCTACATGATGTACAACCATCACAGAAGATACATATTCCATTTTTATATATAGAACCCAATCATTTTGTATGTTATAGATGGGTTTGTTCTTGTAAACCACTTGTCACCTGGTCAATTTTTACAGAGGAAATGATAGCACATTATGAAGATACAAAGAGCAAGACCTTCTTTAGCCAATTCATAAATCTAAAACAAAAGGGTTCAATCATAGAGCACATTGAAGACTTGCAAAAATTGAATATTCAAGTAACTGATATTCTAGATGGGTATAGGATTGATGTATTCATAGGGACTTTAAAATATAACACCTAAGATGAGGTTTGCCTTTGGGAACCTGATTCATTGGAGAAGGCATTCAAGGTGGCAAGAAAAGTTGAAAGAAAAATTATGGAAACAAGGAAGTCTACCACTCACGACTATAAAGATGGAAGTGTTGTTGCTCCTAGTCTTCCACAACCTACAAGGTTGACACCACAAAAATTGGAGGAAAAAAGAGAAAAATGGCTTTGTTACAATTGTGATAGAAAATACACTAAAGTTCATAACTATGCTGAGAATAAATTATTCTACATAGATTGTGAAGAGGAGGAAGAAAAGGAACAAGAAACATTAAAAGAGGAGGATATACACGAGGAACCAACCCCAGATAAAGAAGAAATGAATCCTACCATTTCTTGTAATGCATTAGAAATAATTACCACTCCTCAAACTCTCAAGATAGAATGATATATCAAGAAGAAAAAGTTAATAGTGTTGATTGATTTAAGTAGTATCTGCAATTTTTTCATTGTAAGATAGCTAAGGAATTGAATTGCTTCCTATATCCAACACCATAGTGTCAAGTGATGGTTGCAAATGGAGGAACTATAAATTTCTCTGGAAAGCACCATAATATCAATCTAACCGTGGGGGAATATGCATTAATAGTCCAATGTTTTCCATTCCAATGGGCAGTGCAAATATTGTACTAGGAGTCAAATGGTTACAATCTTTGGCAATGATAGCTTTCAATTTTCAAGAATTTTTCTTGATATTTTTTGGGAAGGAAAGGAAGTTGAATTAAGGGGTGTTGTAGGGAAACTAGGAAAGATAATTAGCTCTAATGGCATGACAAATATTCTAAAGAAAGAACAATGGAGTGTAATTGCACAATTATGCTCACTAGGGGTTCAAATATCAAAATCGTCTATTTCTCCAGATCTCCAAAAAGTCTTGGACAATCATTCCAAGGTGTTTGAGACTCTCAAAGGACTCCCACCTATTCGTGATCATGATCATGTTATTCATTTCATTCCAGGAATTTTTCTTGCAAACATTGGGCCTTACAATTATCCTTATGCCCAAAAGAGTGAAATTGAGCGTATGGTTACAGAAATGCTAGAGGCTAGTACAATTTGCCTAGTCAAATTTCTTTCTTTGCTCCATTAGTATTTGTGCACAAGAAGGATGGATCATAGTGTATGTGTCAGTATTATAGGGACCTCAACAAGCTCACTATTAAAGATAAATTTTCCATTCTTTTCATTGATGAATTGTTGGATGAATTACATGGAGTAATTTACTTCACCAAGTTGGATCTTCGTTCACGATATCATCAAATTATAATGAAGACAAAAGACATTTTGAAAACAATATCCATAACCCATGAGGGTCATTATGAATTTTTTATCATGCCTTTATGCCTTACTAATGCACCTTCCACATTTCAAGGTTTGATGAATTCCATTTTCAAACCCTTCCTTAGAAAATTTGTGTTAGTGTTTTTTGATGATATACTAATCTACTACAAGTCTTGGAAGGACCATGTTCAAAATGTTGACAGGGTGCTCAAACTATTGTAGGAGAAAAAATTATATGCAAAAACCTATGAATGTTTCTTTCGAGTACTAGAGGTGGAATATTTGGGTCATATTGTATCTCATGAGGGTGTTAAGGTAGACCTAAATGAAATTAAAACCATTAAGGAATGGAAAATCCCCACAACCATAAAGCATCTTCAAGGTTTTATTGGGTTGATAGGGTATTATCGCAAGTTTGTTAATAATTAAGGGAGAATAGTGGCACCTCTCACATCATTACTGAAGAAAGATACATTTTCTTGGACTCCAGAAGCAATGAAGGCCTTTGAACATATTAAAGAGGCATCATGCCAAACACCAATCTTAGCTACGCCAGACTTCACATTTTTTTTTATTATGGAATGATGCCTCAGGAAATGGAATTGGTGTTGTTCTAATGCAAGGAAGAACCGTTGCTTTTGAAAGTCATCCAATCAAAAGAAAGTATTAACAAAAACCTATTTATGAGAATGAAATTGATGAGCCTCATCAATAGGTAGATTATATGGACCTTAATGCCACTCTCTAGCTTACTAAAATCATATTTGTTCACATTTCTTTACATATTTTATTATATTTTGCTTAGTGAGAAGGGTAAAGGTGAGATGTTATGTCATGTGGCCTAATGTGCATTAATTGCAGGATTTGGAGTAGTTTTTGGCTAATTTAAGTGTCGGAACTCGAAGTAGAAAAGAAATAGGGATTTTAGGAGATTGGGTCTCCCTTCTTAACTCCTCAATTTGATCAGGTGCTCAAAATTTAAATTTGTCAGATCAGTGTGGAACTTGAACGATCGCGTAGTTCTCATTATCCTAAATTCATCACAACTTGTTTTGTGCGAACCGGACTCCATATGCTCCCATAAACATGTTATGTTTGTTTTCTTAAAGAGGCGAATTTTTAAAAAAATATGTAAGCAGCCCAGTCAGCAGTCTGTGCTACTAAAGTGGCACTAACTGGGCATGCCTACATGGCAGGGTAACTATGCATATAATTGTTTACCTCCATCGAATTAGATGGTGCCAAGTGGCACGATTTCATTGATATAGATTTGGACAAATTTCATTGGTTGGTTGGTGGCCAACCATAGGCCACCACGTAGCCCAGCCAGGGGCTGCCACATGGCAACCCGAGGGCCACCAAAAATTGGGTAAGGTCCAAGCAGTAACGTGCGGGGGTTGATCCCGCGACCTCCAAGTGACAAGTCCAAGTCATTACCAACACACCACACGATAGTTCTTATTAATTATTGTTGTCGACACATATTTAAAGTTAACGTCTGGTGCCATCCAGAAAAGGGGCCAGCCCCTCGGTGCGTTCCACCCAATGAAACCACAATGGAACAGAGTAAGGGGCCAGCTGGCCAGGGCGGGCCATTGGCCTTACTCTGGGCATGCGGCCCTCCATGTGGCCAAAAATTTTGGGATTAAGGCCTCATTGGGAATTTAATCCGTCTAACAAATTCACTCGAATTAGGTGAAATCAGCATTTAGTTAGCGGAATTAGAGGCAAAATTGTAGGATGATGCCAGATTTTGGGGAAATTGAGGTGCGATTAGCAAAAATATTTGGGGAAGCCATAACTTCTTTAGTTTTTTACCAAATCAGGAGCAGAAAGAGGCTAGACAAACCTTTTTGGGCATTTTGGAGCCATTGGAATAGGTTTCAGAGATGTTTGAGAATTGTAAATTGATGCATTCACACTTTTGAGCATAATGAGAGGTCCAAGCCATTGGAAGCTGGACCAAGGAGACGTAGCCAAGGAGGGGTGAACTCTGTCATCATGTGTTGTTGTGATACTATTTATGTGATGTTCTTGTATGTTATATTCTTTTGTTCATTCATTTGTTTATGTTAATTTGTACGTGAAATTTACATAAAAACACTTAAAAACTCATGTTAAAACTTGCAATTAACCTCATGAATCCTTAAGCACTTTTACATATTCTAAAGAGGAATTTAGTACAACAAAACTAATTTTCCCATTCATATCAAGTTTGGTATCATAGCTCTTAGTTTTCTTTGTGCAAGGAGGATTTAACTGTTTGCAATTGAATGTGATGCTTACAAGGTTGAAGCTCAAGAGAGGACAAGGAAAGTTGGTTGAAGGTCCTGAAGTTGGGTCAAGGAGAAGGATTGCAAGATTGCCACAATATCCACCACTAGTTCTACCTCAAATTGCAGTTGAAGCTTTAGTAAGCATGTCACATGAAGGAGAGACTAAAAATATGACAGAGGATGAGAACATTTTTAGGAAGGCTTTCTTTGACATGACAGAGATGGTGAAAGTCCTCTATGAAGAGAGGAATACAAGACTGCAGGGTGGAAACTCCAAGCCGCAAAAAGGAGAAGGTTCTTAAGGAGGAGGAGGTAATGGAAATGAAGGTAAACCTCCACCATCTCCACCATCATCTTCATCTTCATAGGCATCTTCATCCTCTTCCACTAATACAACCCTTACCCATACTCATCAACATACCTCAAAAGGAATTGGTAAAACACACTTATTAAAACTTGATTTTAAATTTGAGTTTCCTATGTATAGTGGTGAAGTGAATGCAGAGAAGCTTGAAAATTGGGTTCGTTAGATGGAGTTTTATTGCAAATATAAAAACCTTCAAGATGATGACACAAAGATTCAACTAGCTTCCTTGATACTAGATGGTGCAACACTAGTATGGTGGGAAGCCAAGACACAAGAAGAGATAATAAAAAAAAACATGGTAAGATCTAATTTTCTTGGTCTGATTTCATTGCTACAATAAAAAGACAGTTTTACCCTCTAGCATATATGCACAAAGACATCATGAATTGGCAGAACTTTAGACAACTGGACGGTAAAAATGTGAAATATTACACCCAATAATTTAGAAGAAGGTCTCTAATGTTAGGTGTCGATTTTCAATCACAAGACACGATGTTGAATATATGGGGTTTACAAAGTTACCTTAGGCATACTATCCTTATGTTTAATCCCAATATTTTAGATGAGGTTTGTGTGCAAGCCACTCATCTTGAGGCAAGAGGGAAAAATATTCTATAAGAGGGTAAAAAGAAGCCATTTAAGGGTGGTGTTGACGGTGCTAGACCCACCAACATCAGGGGATCTCCCCAATATGAAGTCCCAACCATACCTGACACCGTTTGGTGTAGAAGTCCCATCTGGTACGATGGTCCGATTTCCATTATCTTAAAAATATGCCTTAGCTCTTGCTTGTCAGCACGTGAGAGTGGTCTTCTTTGTCTGAGAACAATGAGGTTCACATGCCTGGTGAGTGCTAGTGTTAATTGTGTCAAGTCCCTTTCACCGCAGAGAGAGAGGGTGGAAGTGAGTCTCCAGTCGAAAGGGAAGAATCCCAACTCTGTCAGAGACACACAAAAAATAGGACATGCACAACTTCTGGAGGAGTAGTCCACACGAATGCGGCAGTCACAACAAACAAGAGAAGGTAGCATGTACAACACCCAGCGGAGCAGTCCGCATGAGTGTGACAGTCGTTATAACAAGTCTATGGGGAAGGTTATGTCTAACATCCAGTGAGGTAGCCCACACAGGAAAGAAAACATTAACAACTCATACAACACATTTTCATAAATATATGTATTAGAGCAACCGAAAGAGTTCAATTGTCTTAACACAGATTAAAGAAACATGCATTACAAGTGTTCAAGATTAATCTTACAAACAATTACAATACATGTGTGAAAATGTGATGGCATGTTAACAGGCTTCTGAATTAAGTGAAAGTTCCAAGACACATCGGTACACCATTACATCACTAACCCCGTGGGTGGGGTGTTGGAGCCACTGCTCACTCCTCAAAGAAATGATTACAGACTCTCAAGGCTATGTGGGAGGAGCCAAGGTGAAAATTCCTTTGCATGTACAAATGAGGGCTATTTATAGACAAGGGTAAAACTGGCCCTTGTGACTGTTCGAATTCCTTCATGACTGTTTGGATTTCATGAATATTCAAATTACAAGTGGGTTTCTTGGACTTCCACATTACATTACATTGATTTACACAATATGGCCCACAATAGCGATGTGGCCTGACATGACTCATGACATGACTCGATATGAAAACAGTGGTATGTTGATTTTTTTTGGTGTGCATGTTGAGCTACAGTGTTGCTGAGTGATTGATGTCCTCTTGGTGTATCACATCTTCACCTCTGCATGGTCGGGTGTGCGGAGTCCTCGATGGTCATTGGATTCGCTTGATGTTGCATGTGCGTGTTTCTCCTTGCCTATGCTTTGGCATGCTTGACATGTTCGTATGTTCGCGAAAATTGCATGTTCATCTATTCGTCCATCTGTGAACACATCTTCACATGTTCGTTCATCCATCCATTCGCAAACACATCTTCAAATGTCGTAAGTTTGCGAACATGTCTCTTTGCATGCATCATTTGTTCGTCCACTCGCGAACATGTTCTTTTGCATTTACTCCCCTTATTCATCCCATCTGTCGTCACATCATGTTCCTTCATGTACCTGTATTTGCAGTCACTCATGATGAGACGACATCAAATCCATAAATATCCTAGTCTACCATAATACATGATCATTTTCATATGTAGGTGACTGGGATAGCGGACAATGTTGCGAAATCGGACGAGGCGAGTTTTGAGCTAGGATGCGGGCTCCGGGCACTACTGATGAAAACTACACAAAAGTCACTGGGAGACTGAGATGGGCATTCTAGATCGATAATGACTATCTACAGGACCTGGCTCAGCCAAAGGACAAATCTACGCAATTTTTGGGAGAATCAGTGGGGGTTGCAAGAGGACTAGGCAAGCAGGATCTACACAATTTCTAGAGTGAGTGAGAAGTGGGATCTTTGCAGCAAAATTGCCAATCCTTAGAGGACACTGATAGCAGACTGTGGGAGCTTGGTAACAAAAACTGTGCAATTTCTGGAGGGAGCTTGCAGCAGGCTGCTGGGAGCTGCTGGCAGGAAAAACTATTTAATTGCTGGGAAGTTGACTTGCTGACCACCTCTATGCAGTTTCTATGCTAATCAAACAATTGGGCTATAGAGGGCTTGCTCAGGAAATCTACATAGTTTTCTGGGTGAGTAGCCAGCCAGATGACCAAGTGACTGGCTAGGAAAACTGCGTAGTTTTCTGAGGGAGATATGGATGGGCACTTGGTGATTGTCTGACCTGTCTGCACAATTTTCTTAGTCAGCAGAGCCAGCAAGTTCTGTATCCTTGTGCAATTTTTGAGGGGAGTTAGTCCCAGGGTGACTGCTAGGTCAAAATATTTGGTTGACTAGCAGGATGGTTGATTGATCATCTCATGGGTAGCGGAACTTGGAATGTCTTGTTGGATGCTTCTGTGTTGTTCTAGATGACAGTCGATCGAGTCAATGATAGGGTGAAGGCTTAGCTGTTAGAGGGTGATCTGGTTGTTAGAACTTCAACAAAAAATGACTAAGTGTGTGAGCGAGTGAAATTGTGCATATGTGACCTTGCAAGAACACACTCACGTAACTTGATGAAAAGACGCCTCAAATCATCAAGACACACATGGTCAACATGAGCGGCCGATGGCGCGAGCGACAAGCATGACGCTTGTGATAGATCGTTGAACGACCGCGTCAACGCTTGTGCGACATTGCATATAACTTCGTGTGTGAGCTCAACGAATGTATACATAGACAGCACAACATGTACACATGAAGCAAAGACCTTCTGCATGAGCAGAACATGGTTGAAAGCATGAGATAGAAATCAACATGCAGAAGAAAAGAGTTGGTCGAACAAGTGAAAAAGAAGCATAACATGTAGAAGTAACACATAAAGTGACTTTTTGTGTTTTCACAAATGCATGTTACTAAGGACAGGGTGATATGAAAATGTTAGGCAGTCTTGCAAACTCAACTAATGTTTCGTACTT
>APFE031665539.1:38366-51598 GCA_000404065.3 Pinus taeda
TCCTACTATTAAGTTGTTGCAGGAAATTCAGGCTGAACCAAATGACATGCAGAGAAGAGTTAATCAAACCATTCATCTTCAGCAAACCAGAGAACAAGTCTTCGACAGAGCTCAAATACTGCAAGAAAAACTCAAAAAGATGTTTGATAAGAAGGCAAAAGAAGAAGATTTCTGGGTGGGCAGCAAAGTTCTAAGATGGGATTCACGAAGAGAAGACAAGGGCAAACATGCAAAATTCAATTCTCTGTGGAAAGGTCCATACATCATCAGCGCTATGCAAGGCAATAATACTTATTTTCTCAAATCTCCAGATGGCAGCACAGCTGAAGAAGGCCCTGTCAATGGCCGAATGCTAAAGCACTACAATGATCCTTTTTGAAAGAGCAGGCGGAATTATATTCTGTACATAGAATGTTTGTATATATCAGCGTTTTGATTTTTGTAAAGAATTCATGATGCTAAAGCACGCAAAAGAAAGAAGGAAATACTTTACAGTTTAACAACAGCGCAAGTGAAGAAAATAGTTGTTACCAATCCAAAAGTTCAAATCAATCCAACAGTCAACGCTAATTAAGTTCAAAGCACAACCATAACAAAAGAATCAAGGCACTCTGACCTGTTGTTCTTGACTTCTCACAAGGAGAAGCCATCCCCAAGTGGAGCCACTGTTAGCCTCCTGCTGCAACAGGTTACTCATATTTCATGATTGACATTTTTTAGGCCAAATATGTCATACTTTGCATGTTGCAATGCTCCATATTTGCTAAAAAGTCACCAAGCAGAGAAGGCTAATCAGAGTTCATTTAACTGCTTTCCAAATTTTTAAAAAGCCATTCCCGTTTTGTACAATTTTCAGCTAAAGGGAGGTCCAAATAGCTTAATCTTGGCTTCCCTAGATTTCAATTTCCTGTTTTAGAATATAGAGAATGAAAATATGTCCAAACAGTTTAATCTTGGCAGATTCTTAGATAGGTAGAGAATCAAAGGAGCCCAACTGCTTAATCTGGGCCCTTGGAAGAAATAAGGGTAGTTGGTAGATAGGAAGGCATAAAAGAAAAAATTGAAATGATGGGTCTGCAAGTCTAAGTGCACCCAAACCAAAAGAAGAAAAATGTTAGGTAAGTAGGCTGGGTAGGTAGTTTTGAGGTTGCAGAATCTTGGTGTCTGTTCATGTTTTAAAGTATCATCTCTAATCAGATCACAGTCATCAAGCATTTTTGTTTGAAGAAGCTCAAACCAGGCATAACTGACTTCCCTTTCTCCATCTTCCCGAAATCATTAACTAATTTCCCCAAAAGAGGTCAAGATCTGCTTGATATCTCTTAGTTTCATCATTTTTCATGTCATTAGTCTGGGTGAAGATCTCCTTCACTCAAGAAGGACCCGTACTTTCTCTATAAGGATCTATCTCCCCTTTCAAGCCTAAGATCTCTGAAACTTAGCGCTTTCTTGTCATCTCCATATTAACTGCTAACATTATTATTTAACTCCCTATAATTCCCCATCCCCTTACCAAAACTATGTAAGTAATCCCCTTATATAAATATCCGCCCCCCTGGTTGAAAATAACGATAAGTACCCCCGAGAATTGCTCAGTTTATCTGAAAATTGACAAGAACCCTCATGCTGCCCCTTCAGACCATCTCCCAATGCATTGGACTCCTTCCAAAGCGTGAAATTCCTCTTTAAGTTATCGGACCCCTTCCAAAAACCTCGAATACCCCTCAAAAACACATCTTCACTCCTTCCGATCGCAATAAACCCTCACCGATTGCCTTAACATTATTCCGACCCTGCTAAGCCATCTCGCATCGGCATATCGCAATATTTTTACCACATAGGTGTGCCCCTTTCCTTTTGCCCGACGCGATATCGGCGATCGGCAGTCACAAGCATCGCATTTCCAAAATAAATACCCTCTCGATCTCCTCCGACGCGATATTGCGATCACACCGAAAGAAGTTGATCGCGTCGCAATAACATATGAGTCACCATGCCACATCACCTAGTTGACGTCATCCGCCGTACAGCTGACGTCATGCTGACGTCAGCATCCAGAAAAAGGAAAAAACGCGCAAGCGCAAAAGTCGAGTTTCGGAGCTCCGGAACGAGAAACAGAGGCAGTTTTCGATGCGCGATTAGCGCGAAGCGCATCGCTACGGGAAATGAGTGATATTGGGAAATCTTTAGGGAATATTTTGATTCCTTGGCCCGTTTTGCACCGAAAAAGCCCGAAATTGCCCGATTTTGCCAAATTAAACCGATTTGAAGACAGGAAAAGACCAGAGACAGAGATTAAAGAGTATCAGATCAAATCTACAGGGAGAAAGAACATCAAAGAGTACCAGAAGGCGGCGGAGACCATCAATGTAGCGACAAAGAGTATCAGCGAAGATCTTAATAGCGGCCCAAAGTAGGAGAAAATTAAATACCTTCCAACAAAGTCAAAAAAGAGGGCGAGGCCACTCACAACTCTCAAATCGCGGTTATTGCACATTTAACTCACACTAGAACAGAGCTGCAACTCCCAAAGCATAGTTATTCCAGCAGTACTGCATCGAGCCTCTAAGGGCCACATTGCACTCTTTTTGATCCAGCTACCTCTGACACAGTTCAATAGATATTTACCTGCATTTAATTTTGGCACAATTTTAGGTTTAGAAAAGCTCTTTTGCAGACCTGTTTTAGGTCAATTGTAATAAATTGTTTGAGATAATTGCACTATAAAGACAGCCTTGAATACTGTATTGGGGGGTTGGTTGATTGATTGGTCAACAAGCTATCTTTAGCTAGTTTTGCTCCAGAAGAGACTCGCACTGTAATACCTGATAGTTTCTATAATCAAAGACTACTTATGAGCTTTTGGAGAATGGATTGTTCACTGTGTTTACCGGTTGAAGAGTGATTATGAAATTCTCGTGCTGTTGCATAACTCAATAAGTGCTTCTTACCTTTGTTTTCCATTTCATAAGTTACCATCTAAATAGCAGAAAAGAAGATTAGCCTAGAATTTGTTTAAATACACTCTATGCTCAATTTCTGTTGTTTCTTTATGTTTTCCTCTGTTTAGGCATAAATATGAATTCCACATGGCTCATGTTTGCCTTAACCTTAGACAGTTATCCAGGGATCCTTCATTGCCCCTAGATAGAGATCATTCTTCCCTCTGTTAAGCTGAGTGAGAGATTCTTAAGTGCCTCTCATTCCTTACATATCCTTCATCATTTCAGTTTCAAGATTGTGTTATGAGCAGCTATCCTGCTTCATATTTCTCTTGTGACCAGGAAACGCACTGGCGATCCTGACCCATGACTCCATGCCCAATGGTTTGAAAATTATCACTGCAATTGCCTCTCTGCCTGAAAGCCTTCTCCCTCCATCCAAACCCAAACAAAAATCCCTGAACCAAAAAGCTAGCCTAAAATCATCAACAAAGTTGAAACATTAAGAGAGAGCCCTCTCTGATTGCAGGTGGGCTAGAACCTGCAGTCCAAAGATTGGTTTGTGGTTACCCTCGGTTGTATCCCTAGCAGGAGCCTAAGGGAACAACCTGAGTGATAAACAAGCCCAAGAAAAATGGCAAGTGGAGGATTTGTATTGATTACAGACAATTGAACAAAGCAACCCTCAAAGATTATTTCCCACTACCATTTATTGACCAAGCGCTAGACACATTAGCTAGGAAATCATCATTCTCTTTTCTTGATGGTTTTAGTGGCTATAACCAGATCAGGATAGCCTTAGAGGACCAGGACAAAACCACTTTTACTTGTCCCTGGGGCACTTATGCTTATAATGTTTTACCATTTGGACTTTGCAATGCTCCAGCTACATTTCAGAGAGTTGTATTAGCCATTTTTGCTGGTTTAGTTCATGATTGTGTTGAAGTTTACATGGATGATTTTTCAGTGTATGGTAATTCATTTGAGCATGCATTAGAGAATCTTGAAAAAGTTTTGAAGAGATGTATTGAAGCTAATCTGTCCCTGAGCAATAAAAGGTGTTTTATGATGTTAAATGAAGGGATAGTATTAGGACACTATATTTCTTCTCAAGGCATTAAAGTTGATCCATCAAAAATCTAGATCATTGTCAATTTGCCAATTCCAAAGACTCAAAAAGAGGTAAGAAGTTTTCTTGGGTATGCAAGCTATTACAGAATGTTTATTGAACATTTTAGTAAAATAGCTTTACCTTTGTTTAAGCTTCTAACAAAAGATACACCGTTCAAGTGGAATGAGAATTGTCAGCAAGCTTTTGAAACATTCAAAGAAAAGTTATCAACCACACCAGTCTTAAAAGGACCTAACTGGAACCTACCATTTCACATCTTTACAGATGCATCTGATACTGCAGTAGGTGCCTCATTAGGCCAAAAAGAGGAGTCTTTTCATTATGCCATCTATTTCATTAGTAAAAATCTAACACCTACAAAATTAAACTACACAGTCATTGAAAAAGAAATGATTGCAATCATACCTGCTGTGAATAGATTCCGACATTATATAACTGGTTATGAGGTTTTTGTACATACTGACCATTCTGCCATTAAGTATTTAATGAATAAACCAGTAACTAATGGCGGAGTTACCAGATGGTTGTTATTATTACAAGAATTTAATATCACAGTGTTAGATAGACTAGGTAAGGAGAATCAGGTGGCAGATTTTCTTTCTAGACTGCAAAATCCAGGTGAGGTTGTTCCAGTTGAAGATTCTTTTCCAGATGAAAATTTATTTACAATTTCAATAGTGAATCCTTGGTATGCTGACTTGGCCAACTATTTGTCCACAGGAAGAACACCTCCATATTTTACTCCAAAGGAAAAGAAGAGGCTGAGCAAACAAAGTGCTAGATACTCATGGGTTAATGGAGATTTATTTTACACTGGTTATGATATGATTATTAGACGATGTCTAAGAAATGATGAAATAATTGATATTTTAAAATCTTGCCATGATGAACCGTGTGGTGGGCATTTTGTAGCTAAAAGAAAAGCATTCAAGATTCTTAGTCTTGGATACTACTGGCCATCTATTTTTAAGGATTCCAAGAAGTATGTGAAGAGTTGTGATAGTTGTCAAAGAATGGGCAGGCCAACCGCTACAGATGGAATGCCACTTCAGCCTCAAGTACACTTAGAGCCATTTGAAAAATGGGCTCTAGATTTCATAGGACCCATCAATCCAACTTCCAAAGGTAAAAAGTACATCCTAGTATGTACTAATTACGTGACAAAATGGGCTGAAGCCAAAGCACTAGTCCGGGCAACTGAACAAACAGTGGTAAACTTCCTTTTTGAAGAAATTTTTGTAAGGTATGGAGTACCAAGGGAGATAGTGACAGATCAAGGTACTCAGTTTACTTCAAAGCTAGTTAAAGACATCAATGAAAAATATCAAATCAAGCACAGAAAAAGTACACCTTACCATCCACAGGCCAATGGCCAGGTGGAATCCACAAATAAAATGTTGGAAGGAATTATCACTAAGACTGTAGCAATGAACAAAAAGAATTGGGAAGAGAAGCTCAAAGATGTGCTCTGGGCTTATAGAATCAAGTGGAAGAACACTACAGGATTTACACCATATTAGTTGGTGTATGGCAAAGAGGTAATGCTTCCTATTGAATTTCAAATACATACTTATAAGATGGCTGCAAATTTAGGAATTGATCTCAATGAATCCCAACAAGAGAGAATTCAGCAATTGAACCAGCTGGATGAAATGAGGCAGCAAGCAGAGAAGACAACACTCCTAATGCAGAAACAAAGGAAGCAGTGGCATGATGCACACATCAAAAAGAAACAGTTCAAAGAAGGAGATTGGGCTTTACTCTTTGACTCTAAATTCAGAGATCATAAAGCCAAATTTACCACACATTGGATGGGCCCATATGAAATAGTTCAAGTTTATGAAAATGGGCTAGTCAAGCTTGTTACCGTTGATGGAGAAGGCCACCCCTTTCTTGTCAATGGCCATAGGTTGAAACTCTACCATAAGCCCATCAACAAGGAGGATTTTCTTCAAATTGTATCTTAGCAAAGGGAGGTTGAGATATTGCAGCCTTCAGCTGTGATATCTCTACCTTAGCTCATTTCATTTCAATTTAATATATAATATATATATATATATATATATATATATAATAATGGCTTAGATGTGAAAACCAGACTCTCACACACTCTAACCCAGAATTCTTACTTGAAAACCAATTCTTTGGTTGGTAAGAATTCCTTGTTCTATTTGTTTACTGTTTGGTTCATCGCTTCAATAATGACTTGAGGAAAAGTCAACGCTTTAGTGGGGGAGAAGCATCAACATTTTTGTTTTCCTTATCTCATCTCCTCATTTGTACATCTTCAAAGAATTTGTTTCAGCACTTCAATATTTCAATAAAGGAGTTGTTTTTGTTTTTGTTCTAATCAGAGGGACCTGTTCAAGCAATATGCAATGAGACCTGTTTAGAAGACTATGTTACCAGTACCAATATTAGAGGGACCTGTTCAACAAACATCAAAGGGACCTGTTAAAGACTGCTACATTAGGCTACTTCAACAAAGTTTCGATAGAGTTTCAAAGGTTGCTTATCATCAAGGCTACATCAACACCAAAGATCAAGGAAGCTGCACACACATAGTTCTTCAGATTTCAAAGAAGCTGCACACAAAACATTCTTCAGATTTCAGAGGGACCTGTTATATCCAATTTCATCTCAAAAGAGACCTATTATGGACAGTGAAGATAAGTCATATCTGGACAATGAAGATCAGTCCTACCTATGCATGCCAACTCAACTTTTGGTCAACCAACAAGTGTAATGTATTGTTGTAATTTTTATTTTTAACATTTAAAATTCTTAAATTATTTTAGCGTTAAATATGATGATTATGATTGCTTATGATCAATTTCAAAAACACCCCTATACCCATCACCCTTGTAACATTCCTAACTACTCAACTCTGCTATCATTTCCCAACACACTTTAGCCTATTGCCATATTCCTCCTACGATTTTTAAATCTTTTCCTACACCACCCTTCAAACCTTATCATCGATCCATCATCTTCCTAATTGGCCAAGTACCAACAAGTAATGGACAAGTGGTGAATGATTGGAGAGCCAAGTGTTAAACGATTTCATTCATTTTTTTTTTAATCGGCCAAGTTATAAAATGATTGTTTGACCCAAGTCGACTCATACAACAACTATCCGTTAATCATCACTCCAGCACTCCTTATATGTCTATGGCATTCTCATGATTGTACCTATGCAAACCAGTACAACTCCTCTGTCTTTGTGATGTGAATGCGCTTTGCATTATCATTATAGTAATTTGGGTAAGGTCATTTGTTAAGTTTCATTTCATAAAACTCTCAGTTCGTAAAAGGGCATTACCATATTAGTAATTCAAACTCTGTGATTTCAAAGAAGGCTGAGAACATCAGGGGCTACAAAGGGAGAGCATAGTAAATAGGCTCACCACGAGTTTCTACCTCTGCCATAATCCGAGGAAATTAATCCGGTCACTGCCCAAGCCATTGAAGAAGGAGACCCCAAGAACAGAGGGCGCTATCAGGTCGGTTGAGTGGAGCGTAGAACAGAGGTAACAAATCGAGATACCCTTGTTGAATTGTTGAGCATAAACAAAAAGGGTTAGAACATGAGTTTCTTTTTCAAAATGACCAATAGAGCAGAGCCTAAGACATTTGATAGTTCCCAATATCATGATGACTGTATTATGATTTTAAGGGAAAAGCAATGATTATCCTTCCTAGAGAAATTTAATGGGAACAATGAAGAAGTGACCAAGCAGTTTGCATTTACATTTAATGGAGAGAAAGCATTGATATGCAACTTATCTTTTAGGATTTCAGAGGATACCATAGCACAAACCTTGGGAATCAGTCCAGAAGGAGAAAAATATTTCAAAATAAAACAATTTAAGGAAAAATCATGGACTCAATTCATGTCTAGGTCAAGGGTTTCCTCTGACAACTAGAAAAAGGGTGTCCCTAGAAGCTGGCTAATGCACCCATGGGATGAAATGGTGTACATTATTCAGAAATTTGTTACGTGTGAAGGTCGTTACAGCATAGTCTATCTATATCACATCAAACTCCTGTTGCACTTAAAAGGGCAATGCACCATCAGTCTACCCTATTTCCTCTTACAGAGTTTGACTATGATGTCAAAAACTATTCAAAAACAAAAGGGTAATGAAGATAAAATTTTGTATCATTTTGGGTTGATTAAAATTCTAATTGAATTTGAAGTGCAGAGGAGGGGAAAAACATGGAAAGAATTTTTGGTTGCTAATGAAATCAAAGATGGAAAAGATGAACAGGAATAGCAAGAGTGCTCAGAGTTTATGCTTGATATTGATGAGGAAATCCCTGTGCGCAAGTCAAGAAATGTTCCTCCACACAACAGTAGTGTAAGGACAAGAAGGATGAGGCAAGAAGCTGCCCAGAAAATTGAACAAGACAAAATCTTCACTACTTATACAAGAAGATCAAGGAGAATACAAAAGAACCAAACACAAGATGATCAACCAGAGTCAAATGCAAATGCACCGATGGACATTGAGAGCAGTGCTCATTCACAGCCACGACTGGAAGCCGAAATGGAAGTCGAGAGTAACAATGGACAAGGGAAAGAGCCAACACCTGCAAACAAGAAACAAATAAGGTTAGAAAAACAAATTCAAAAGCTAAAAGAGGAATTGATGGAGGCAAACATGCTAGAGAAGGTCATCAAGAAGGAGAATGAAATGTTGAGAGCTTAGAGAAAGAAGACTTAGCAGAAAAATGAAAAGCTGAAGGAGAAAATCAAAGAACTGAAGGCTGAACAAACCGACATTTGCAAGTGGGCAACCAAATGGTATACTCAAAAGAAAGCTCTCAAAGAAAAATACAAGAATTTGAAGCATGAGCTCCACGTTCAGAAGAATGCCCAAGCTCAGAAGAATATAGATGCATTGTTACAAGCGACAGAGGCACAAGTAGGAACAGAGTATAAAGGGAGCACATCAGGATTAGCATGAGGACATGCTAAATCATTGAGCTTGGGGGAGATGTTGGTACCATTTCATTGCCATCCTTTTCTTCTAGAAATCCATCATTTGTCTATCTTTTCTCCCATAAACCCCTCATAGTCCATTGAAATTGATTAATCAAAGCATTATACCTGTTATTTTACATTAAATTTAATTTGTGAATTTTTATGTTAAAAATTAGGAATTTTCAACAAAATTACAGGATGTCATGACTTCCTGTAAATGGTTTATGATGTGACACGTGGCATGGCAGGAAAATGAAAACAAAGGATAGGAACGTGATCTGGAATGTACATACATGGTGAAAGATCTATTCAACAGCGAATCTAAAGCTCCTGGATACATGGTCAATGCTGGTTAAACCCAGCCTTTTTGGTCACAAAGGCAGCAAAAAGCCAGAGTTTCCTAAACTGATTTAGTTTTGCTTTGGAAATCAGTTAAGATTAGAAAAGACAAAAATCATTATTTTTGTAAAAGCAGAAACATTTGCATTATGTATGTACATTCGATTATAGAGGGAAAGTTAATGAATATAGGATAGGAGACAAGCAGATAAAAGACTGCGTATTGTATTGTCCAAAACAGTTGTTGTTCTTGTGTATTGTTTTCTAGAACATTGCTCTTGCATATGATTTCGATTTCCAGAACTTAATTACATGCATCGTTTTACCATTACAGTGCTTATGCGTTAACGTTTTCATCGCTTGAAGTTTCCTAAGTGTGCCATTGAAGTGTGGACGAGCCCTACGTGGAGATTGGTATACTTTTATTTTTATTTCCATAGCATTTTCGAATCTAAATAGTGTGAATAGCGTTTAATGTTATTTTCTTGCCTGTGAGTTTATTGATTTGATTAGAAGTTCTTGCAAATAATATTCATGGTGATAGCTTGAGAAATCGATTGCTAGATCATTGAACAATATCTTGTAAAAGATTTGATCGATCATTAGATTTCAAAGTATCTATGTGGACTCTGTTTTCATGCATTTAAAATTTCAGTGTGCTTAAAAGAGCTTTTGGTTTTCATGAATGCTTAGTGTGTTAGCTAGAAAGAGCTTTTGTGAATGATATCCTTGTAAGAGGGTTGAAAACTCAGACTAGTAACACGCTGTTTCTTTAGAACAGTTAGATAAATTAGATGATCTGAGCGTTAAGGTGTGAGAGGAAACATATTTCAATCTCTTGTAAAGGAGTGTTGTAGCTTGTCACAGTAGACACTTAGTTAGATAGATGAGATCCTTTTATGTCTATAGACTTTAGACACGTGCCTCTAAGTTTACCTACCTTGGTTGATATTAAATCTAGTCTAATCTAGCACCCTAGATTGGCCACTACAACCCAATACTCATTAGTTTCTTCCTTTCAACATGCTTTTTGCCATATTCATAATGCTTCCATTCTCTCTTTCTACTGCGGTGTGTATCTGGTTGTAAATTATCTTCTGATTCCATGTTGTTTTCAATAATCATGAAATGCCTTTGAATCATATTCTCCACTATGATCTGGCCTCAATACCTTGATCTATTGATCACTTTGGTTCTCTGCTAAGGCTTTGAATTCTTTAAACCTTCCAAAATATTTAGACTTCTGCTTCAAGAAGTAAACCCAAGTCTTCTTGCTATAATCATCAATGAAAGTGAGGAAGTAACCACTTCCACCAATCGATTGTGTCCTTTAGGTCCACACAAGTATGTATGCACTATCTCAAGAGATTGTTTTGCTCGGTATGCAACTCCCTTTGGAAAACTTTCACGGTGTTTCTTTCCCAAGACACAACACTCACAAGTACTAGCAAGTTCTTTGATGGGAGGTAATCCTCTTACCATCTATTTTTGCTGCAACAATCTTAAACCAAAAAAGTGCAAGTGTCTAAACCGAAACTGCCATAACCAATAATCATTAGAACATGCAACTATAAAGGAATTGGCCTAACCACTGTAATTCATAATTAGAGGAAAGAGTTTGTTCCTCATTATATGCACCTTCGCTATCAGCTGCCTCCTTGGGGGCTTGTCATTTATAACACATTCTTGACCTTGAAAGATAACTTTGTATCCTTTCTGTGTCAATTGGCCAACACTTATCAAATTATGTTTAAGACTAGGAACATAATATACCTCTGAGATTGCCCACGGGGCTTTGGATTGACGGTGAATGGGTGTGTTGTTAAGGCACTTCTTGCGATAGGTCACTGGTTCAAATCCCCCGTGGGTACTTAGGTTAGTCTAATAATATATATATATATATATATATATATATATATATATATATATATACCTCTGAGATTGTTTTTAGGCCCCCCTCCTTAGTCAGACTGTTGACCACTCCTTTACCATCTACATCCACAGTCTTGGTAGTCCCCAACTTTACCTTGTTTTCATAGATTGATCCAAATTTGCAACCAAATTCTTGTTGCCTATCATGTGGTTATTACAACCATTGTCCAATAGCCACACATTATTAGAAGGTTCATGCATGGTATGGCAAGCTAAGAACATGGAGTTAGTACTCTGTGTAGTGGCATTAACTCTCTGGTTCCCTTGATCAGCTATCTTCTTCCCGCAATCACGAGCATAGTGACCAAATTTGTTATAATAATAACATCTAATCTTTGATTTGTCAAATCTTTGATTATTGTTGAAGTTTATGCATGCTTCCACTTTAATGTTCATGTTCTTCTTGACCATATCTCTGACCACTATATCTTTTGCCTCATCCTCTGCCTCTCGATCTACGTCTACCTTGACCTATGTCTCTTGAAATAGAAACCTAAATTTTGAAAGCGATCTCTAAAGTGGAATTCTTATTTCTGTCTATCCTTGCCTCATGCGATAAAAGTGATCCCATCAACTCATAAACTGTTGATGATGTCAAAGCCTTTGCTTCATCTATGGCTGCTACCACAACATAAAATTTGGTAGTCAAAGATCTGAGGACCTTCTCAACCACAGTTTGATCTTTAATTTTCTCAAATTAAATTTTTAACAGATTTACGACAGCCATGACCCAATTCATAAAAGAATCGATGTCCTCTGTCTCTTTCATTTGCAGACTTTGAAAATCTCTCCTAATATCCTGCAACTTAACAATATTGACTTTGGCCATACCTTTATAGCTTGTCGCTAAAGTATCCCATGCTTCTTTTGCTGAAAGCGTGATCATAATCTTCTGGAACACTGCTCGATCCACTCCTTGGTAGAGAAATTGCAATGCTTGTGCATTCTTATTTTTGTCATTTTTCAATAGATCCCTCTACACATTAGTGAGAGCTTGTTTTTTTGCTTCATCCTTAAGTTATGCAAACCTAAACTGGAGATAATCTCAAACATCAGGAGCCTGCAACGTGGTCACCATCTTAATGACCCACACATCATAATCTTTCCCTCTAAATGGTGGGTAATGGAGCTAAAAATTTGAGAAAACCATATTTTTTCAAAAAAAATCTCTTTATAAGTTTGTTTTTTCAAATAAAAAACCCCTTTCAATAAAACCCCAAATTTTATTTTTTAATTAAAAAATAATTTTTAAAAAACTTTTTCTAAGAAATATTTTCAAGAGCCCTTTTGAAAAACTTTAATACATTAAGCCCCTTTATAAAATCAATCCTTTAAAAAAGCACTTTAATATTAAGAATGATTTAAAATACTCCCAACATATAAACGAAGCGAACTTGACTTTGAATTTTAAAGATACCTATTCTTCGGTTTATTAACGTGCTAAGAGGGTTGTGTGCTAACGTTGTTCACGGTGACTAACTCACGCGTTAGTCCTCCAACGCTACGGATATAAGTTTGGCCCGCATGCCCCCAAAAACACGTAAATTTACCTTTTATATAGCGGTCGTTGTTGACACCCTTATGCGTTATAACGCCCTGTGTACAACCTACAAGATGCCTTATAGCATTAACCAAGAGAAAAGATATAATATTTCTTCTTTTTGAGACAGGCTGATTCTATTCCGTTCTCCCTTACTCTTTGTAACTTCCCTTTCATACCAATTTGTTGAAAAGTAGAGTATACAAAACAAAAATTCATGCACAAAATAACGGAGTTGCTACCGTGGAAAATTTTAAGAACCCCCCTTAAATTTGTAATTATAATAAATGGGCGAATCTCCATAGTATATAGGAAAAATGGAAGGCGATTTTATCAATAATATAATATGTATATATAATT
>APFE031665539.1:51721-76134 GCA_000404065.3 Pinus taeda
GAGAGGGATCAAATATTTTTTCACTCTATGCTAGTTTGCATATCACGATATTTGATACCTCTCGGGGGTTGGTAGATCTAGAGTAAAGATGGATCTATGCTGGTTTAATTCCCCCATTTAAATAGCCTACATTCCAGGTGAATACCATGGGTCAATACCATGTGCCATTTTTACTTTTATTAATACTAATATTAGGGTTACTAATGTTTTTTTGCATGATATTAATAACAATCTAGTCCATGGTATTTGTCCCATAGTATTTTTCCCATAGGTTTCACCTAAATATAAGGCATTTTTTGAGTGTTCATAAATATAAGGTGACTTATGGAGTAAATATAAAAATATGTTTTATTTCTTTACCATACCTCTCATTTATTTATATTTTTCTTAATTTACCATACCTCTTTTACAAATATGGTATTTGGCCCACTGGATTCACTTAAATAAAACCTCTTTCTTGAGCCTTCATAAATAGAACAAGGGTTATGGACTAAATGTAAAAAGAGGTTTTATTTATTTACCATACATCTAATTTATTTATATTTTTATTTATTTACCATAACTTTTGAGTAAGTTTAAAAAGACGTTTTATTTATTTACCATACCTCCACTTTACTTATATTTTTATTTTTTTACACCTTGTATGTATATAAGGTGACTTATGGAGTAAATATAAAAAATGTTTTATTTATTTACCATACTTCTCATTTATTTATATTTTTATTAATTTACCATACCTCTTTTACAAATATGGTATTTGGCCCACAGGATTCACTTAAATAAAACCTTTTTCTTGAGCCTTCATAAATAGAACGGGGGTTATGGGCTAAATATAAAAAGAGGTTTTATATATTTACCATACGTCTAGTTTATTTATATTTCTGTTTATTTACCATACCTTTTGAGTAAGTATAAAAAGACGTTTTATTTATTTACCATACCTCCACTTTACTTATATTTTTATTTGTTTACACCCTTGTATGTATATAAGGTGACTTATGGAGTAATTATAAAAAATGTTTTATTTATTTACCATACTTCTCATTTATTTATATTTCTATTAATTTACCATACCTATTTTATAAATATGGTATTTGGCCCAAAGGATTCACTTAAATAAAACCTATTTTTGAAAATGGCCGAATGGATTCACTTAAATAAAATCTATCCTTGAAAATGGGCGAATGGAAGGTTGTAACTCCTAATTTCAATGGCTAAATTTACCTTTTTTACCCTCTCCCTTAAAATAAGGTGGGCTATTTGAGGTGATTTGTAAAAATGTACTATGATACAAAATATTCGCCCATTAAAAATTTAAAACCCCTTAATTTCGCCAAAGGGCGAACATTCGCCTCTAAAATTTTCTATGGTTGCTACTCTTCTATTGATTATATAAAATAACTTGATTCTTACAAATGAACGAAGTGCCAAATATCTTGTCTCAAATATCCTTGACATGCGATCACACACTAAAAGTCATCTATCACTTAATTCTATTTGACTCAATACTCAACACTTAATTCACTGACTCTCTAATTTTAGCCAACTCTTCATGACAGAGTAATTAGCTTATTTTAACGAAATTCACCTTTTATCTTATAATCGCTAAATATTACTATTATAAAGCTAATACCAATTTGTTTCTTAAATATGGTCTCCGGCCTTGAATGCTTGCTCTTGTAGCTCTAGGGATGATGAATCGATGTTTGTTCTCCATTATCTAGAATGAGGAATATATGTTTTTGCGTAGCTCCAAGGATGATTATTTGGTGAACCAAATCAGCGTCTACTAGCGATCCTTTATTCTGAGGTGAGGTTGTAAGGGACACATTGAAGGGATGATTGAAGGAGAAATCCACTAATAGAAGAACTACAGGTAAAACAACTCCATCTCCAGCTGGAAGAGACTAGAACCTCATCAGAAGAAACTATAGCTAGCGCTTAACCGGTTCATGCAGAAGTGGTTATGAAACTACGGCATCTGGATACCGTTCGACATATATCCATATCGAATGATAAAGGGTTTAAATGGTTGGATTCGAAAGCTTCAAGGAAGCGTTCAAATCAAGGGACCAATGATTTATTTCCTGTGATATCTCGTGATATCTCGCGGGAGCTAAGCTAAGCTTAGTACGGATCCTTTCTTGCATCAACCAATAAGGGTGAAGCCACCAATGTATGTGGAGGTAGGCCTATGTATAGGGGGCCTTTGTCGCGACAATAAAAAAAATGAAATACAAATACCTATTAATCTTCACTATAAGGAGGAAAAAGAGAAGAATAATTGTTCCATTTCTATGGTTTGCTGGTTGGTGGTTTGTTGGGGCTATAGTCCCAAAATTGGAGGAGATTCTGAGCGTTAACGTAATAGTTTTAGAAAACAAATTGGAATGGATTTCCTTTCTCGGGGACTTGGGATCATCCCGAAGAATCTAACCAATTCAAGAATATTATATTTACTTCGCATGTAAAGGTTAGAAGAGTGAAGATCTCTATCTAACTATGAAATAATAATAATATATCTCTTTGTATTACAAAAATTGATTTTCTTCTACCCATTCCCTTTATAGTGACTCCACATTTTGACCTCACACGAGTCCACACTGTGAAAGTGAAAGCACACGAGAATCAATGTTTTAAAGTTTGCTAGTTTGCTTGTGTGCGGAGGTTGGAAAGCTCTGCACAAGTAAACCTCCATACAAGCAAATCAGGAAACTTCCGCACATTGATTATCTGGTCCTACATAGCTCTAAAATTCAATATAATAAGTCAATAAAAGAATATAATAATTTTCATAAAAATAATATTATAATTCAATTCAAATTATTAGTATAAAAAATTCAAATTTACACGTTATTTTTCCTTAACTTTTTTCCAAGTTCATTGAAGAGTTTTTTTCCAGACACAAATAATATATAATAAAAAAAAATTCCAAGGTCATTGAAGACTGCTCATCATTTTCGTAAACAAATAATATAATACAAAACCCTGGAATTCAAATTCAAAACCCTAGGCATCGTGATTAAATATGAGGAATTTTTTAAAGTGTCATGTAGCTATTGGAATTATGGAAGCCATGGAATTGGTTGTATATAGGTAATAGGATATATAGTTTTCTCAAAAAGCTATGTAGAACTAGAGAATTAAAGTGTGCAGAGGTTTTATAGTTTGTTTGTTTGTTTGGAACTATGTGGAACCTGAGAATCAACGTGCAGAAGTTTGCTTGTGTGTGGAGGTTTAAAAGTTTTAGTAAATTTTTACATATTGATTATTTGGTTCTACATTGCTCTAAAACTCAATATAATAATTCAATAAAATAACATAATAATTTAGATAATAATTTAATAAAAATAATATTATAATTCAATTCAAATTATTAATATAAAAAATCTAAATTTACAAGTTTTTCTTTTTATAAAAAAAATTCCAAGTTCATTGAAGAGTCATTTCAAACACAAATAATATAATATAAAATTTGTTTTCAAAGTTATTGGAGAGTGTTCATTCTTTTCCTAAACAAACCAGAGAAGCTGCATAATAGCTAGTCCCTTCCTTGAACATGAAGTATGAGAAGTATCCAAAGTCTCTCAGCGCATGTAAAAGAACATTATATGCTGCAGTGTATGCATATAAAACTCATAAACTAGTTTGCTTTGGGAGCCTCGCAAAATAGTACCTAAGTAAAATGTTAAAAAGTTATATAGATACATTTCATAAACTCATCTGCTTTGGGAGCCAATTGGATCTTAATGTCATGCAATTGGAACCAGTAAAGAAGTGCCTAAATAAGAAACCAATGTTTTTCTGAATATGTTCTTGACTTGATATGCGAAGCAGTGGAAATTAGATGCTTCGATATCTTCTAGTAGGAGTTACCAAGATTTCTATGGACCTCTCAATTTTTTCATGCTTTTTCTGAAACCTTCTGCACCCTAGTGATAATCAATATGAGAATCATAGTCTAGATCTGGATATATTGGTGAATTTGGATTATCACTAGCTGTATATAAAAGTTGGCTCCCACTGTTGCAAATTAGAGCATCAAACTCAGACACTTTGATTCCAATAGACTGAAGCATAGGAATTGTTTCTAGAACTGTTAATGCAGTAAATAAAATGAATCCAGCAGATGAAAAGTTGCCAGCAGAACTCATTTTGTTTTACCATAATGTAAGAGAAGCTATTTCTTCCTGGGTTTTGTCTAAGTCGATTTGTCTAAGTCGATTAGCTGGGAGTTGCAATAATATGAACCCCTGGAATGGAAGCAGCACTGCCACAAATGTGGTGGCTGCAAGGTCAGTCCCTTTACCCACCAATCTCACTGTCCAATTGTTCATAGAATACACCTGATATATGCTATCTGATAAATGCTATGTATCTTATGATAAATGCTATGATATATGATATGTATATGATGAATGCTATGTATGGCTTGTAGGGTCACTGACTATGACTGGTGCTTTGTACTATTGAGAATTTAATAATTGATTTCCTTGAGTTGAATGCTATTGGGAAAGAAATACCTTGAATGCTTTAGCTTGCATGCTTCAGCTTGCCTTGAATGCTTCAACTTGCATGCTTCATCTTGCCTTTGATGGCATCACGGAAACTAGAGTTGACTGATCACCACAATATGAGACATTAAGGAATATAATTCAAAACAGCAGATGTTTTGAGACTGGTGGAGCACTGCAATATGAGAAAATATCAGGTTAACTAAACATATGACAAACGGCCATGACTGAGATCTCTGTCAAGTTCTTCAGTATTTTTCAGTATTCAGTATGGTCTCTGCTCCTACGGGAGGTAGCTGTGAGCCATTTTTCGGCCCAGACTTAGCAATTAGCTAGGGGATGGCTTACTCTGGCATGGCTTATCAAATGGATTAATGGCTTATAAACTGGATGGTAGAATTTCTCTTATTTAAACAGACCCATGCATTTATGTTATTTAAACAGACCCTTTGCATGTCCACGTTTTGAATAGAGTCTAAAATGGGAAGTGGAAACAGTACGAAGCATTATCACAAAGAACTGGAGGACGCATGGCAACGTTTTTGCAGTGGTATCACTTCAATATATTACCAATTCAACATAATTATTAATAACAAGAACTACTTACAACCTTGCAACCCATATTTACTTAGAGCTCAAAGACCTCTCTTATTTTAAATCCTCTCTGACAAATTTCTTCAAATATCATCGGATCATTACATTTTTGTTGCTTCAGCTACTACAATTGGTTTACATGGTAATTTTTTCATTTACGAAGGATTTTTTAAAGTTGTATTTCGTTACAAGGCTTATAGCCAGATTAGGAAGTGCAAACAAAAATATAGTTGGGGTATGTATAGCTTCACTATCTCATTAGAAAGTACAAACAAAATAGAATACGATAAATGTGCACTAGCGCGCTGCCCATTCTTGCTTTGAAATAAAAATCTATCTTGAATTTACGTATTCGAGATGGCAATACACACAAGAATTTATGTCCGCTATAAATGCCTGATGGCAATACACATAAGAATTTATGTCTGCTATAAATGTCCGCGACGTTGGATTTAAATTGTTTAAAATGGATTCCAAAAAAAAAATTTAAACCTTGTGGATGTTGGGTAAAAAATGAAGAAGTTAAGTGGGTGTAGAGAGTTCATTCTACAGCGGAGTGTGAACTTCAGTATTTTTTCAGTATTCAGTATGGTTTCTGCTCCTACGGGAGGCAGCTGTGAGCTATTTTTCAGCCCAGACTTAGCAATTAGCAAGGGCATGGCTTATCAAATGTATTAATGGCTTATAAACTGGATGGTAGAATTTATGTTATTTAAATAGACCCATGCATTTATGTTATTTAAACAGACCCTTTGCATGTCCACGTTTTGAGCAGAGTCTAAAATGGGAAGTGGAAATAGTACGAAGCATTATCACAAAGAACTGGAGGACGCATGGCAGCCTGACTAGTGTTGGGTTGTTCGTTATCAGTGGAGGAACAAGCAAAGAACCAAGAGACCATTCCCTGGCACAGAAATAAATAAGTCTTCTGTAGATATAAGTAAAACAACATTACAGTCAAAAGGAACAATCTTAGAAGACATTGCCAACAATCTTACAAAACATTGCCTTTATAAGACTAATTTATCTCTTGAAATTTTAGATTAGCATCATTTGGCCATGAGGTTGACTAGAGAGCCTATATAGACAATGCATACCATTTTGATTTAGTGGGTGATCATTGCCTTTTGCAAATGCAATCAATATGGAAATGTTGGCATAACAGACTCGAATAGGAGACACAATTTCGTTTAAGCATCAATGTTTTTTGGGAACCGTATTTTTCCATTGAATGCACAATGGCCTATCAATAGTTTTTTGGGAATCATATTTTGCCATTGAATGAACAACAATAAGTCAATATCACATTGGACCTTAAATACAGCAAAACAGGAGGGTAAAAAATGCATGAAAAACACAGTGAAAGAAGGCCTAAGCTCCTCAATTTACCTGCTCATTCTTGTTAAACAGACATGGTTAACGAGAACAATAGTAAAGATAAAGCATGCATTGCTATTTTATTAACAAATTGATATACATTTATAGTACATTTGGTGACCGTTGGGATTCAGATCCCAAGGTCCCTTGGACTGCTTTGTCCATTCGGCTTCCACGCTAACCCTTTAGGATTAGGTGTCCAACATTCCCCCCCTTAATCCGAAGGGTTATGTATGAGTCCAAGAAAAGAGCTGTAATACAAAATGTGCAATAATGCATGGCAGCACTAGGCTGAATGTGCTCTATGAAATGTTGGTAAAAAAGGGCGGTGGTTTAAGGATAGCCACCAACACTGGAACGCTTAATGCAGTTCCCGGAACTCTTCCAAACTTGCAAGAAGTTGTAAGTCTTCTGCTAGAGGAAGTGATCCTATTGTTTTAAAGAGGGAAACCTTCAACCATAAAAGGGAGGCCTCACCCCATATAAAAGGTAAAACTTCAACCTGAAAAGGGAGGTCTCAACCTGTATGGTTTAAGGATGACCAAAAACTCTGAATGCTTATGCAATTCCTTGGAACTCTTCCAAAGCTTTGGCAAGAAGCTTGTAAGTTCTTCTGGCTAGAGGAAGTGCATCCTCAAATTTTTGTCTCCGGAACTCTTCCAAAACTAGCAAGAAGCTGTAAGTCTTCTGCTAGAGGAAGTGTCCCACATCGTCAACTGAATGCATGTTCAGGCATCTTTGTCTCTGGCTACAACTCTGAAACTGGTGTGGCAGGTTGTGGCTCAGGCTCGCTTGATGTGGCTTTGAAGCTTGTAGATGACCATCATTTCCCTCCCTGTCAGATACAAGGTGAGAAGATGGAGAAAACTCAACTGCAAGACTGTTCAATATTCTGGAACAAGTTCTGACATGTGTTTGGAATATCTTCTTGGCTGTTGATGCCCATTGCCAAGAAGCGATCCATCCTAAATGAATCTTTGTTCTTGCAGGACGTTTGTTTTTGAAGCATCTGTTTGAAGAATGACTGGTTTTATGACAGTGCTTACATGGATTAAGATCAAAACAGTGATCTTTCAAATGGCCAACTCGATCACAATGTTGGCATTTCACGATCTGTTGTTGTTGTTGTTGCTGTGGAAGAGGAGCAGAGTCTAGAACAGCTGTAGCTGAACTGTCATGAGGAGCAGGTGAACTGTCATAAATGAAACCAGCACTCTGAAACTGAATGGGTTTTGAGTAGTCTGGAATATGAAAGGACAAGTCCTTGTCATATCCAAGACACGTTCTGTGCTTGTTGTGGACAAGCTGTTCCCAAGGTCTGATGATGGGCTTGGGAAGTGCAGACTGAACTTCTGCATCTGCATTTACAATTGCTGCTTTATTTGAATGAACAGGAACATTATTGACTTGCTGTTTATGGGAGTCTGTTTCAATCTTCTGAACAGAAACAGGTTCAGAAAGATGACTCCATTGTTGTAGTTCTTCTTGCTGCAGCTTTGTCTCAAGCTGCAAAAACTCAATATTCTCATGTGCATTTTGGAGACAAATCTGAATTTCTGAAAGAGATCCTTTGCTGATTTGTAATGTGTCATCAACAGTAGATTATATAAGAGTCTTCATGAACTCTAATACTTCACCGATTCTGGCCATTTATGCGTTAAAAACTGATCAAAACTACCAGCAATATCCCTATAAATGTGCAGCAAATGATGAGTGACCTAACGTCCACCTTCAAGATTAAAAAAACTTCCAAACTGTTGAAGTGTGTGTACACAGCTAAACTTGCATAAATTCCAGCAAAATGCAAAATGACTCTAAATCAGAAAATTACAATAGTATTTACTATCAACAAAATTTGGTTTGCTTGGACAAGTGGCCAGATTCCAACGTTGCGCATCAGTGCACAAAATTTCGTACAGACTGTCTCGGTTAAGGTGGTTTGCCACAAAATGGACCTTCTCGAACACCTTAACTCTCAAGCTGAGCCCATACTTAAGTCTTTGTATATGTAACACAAGAAAAAGGTATGACCAGGTCCTGATATTCCACACTTGCTAATTACTCGGATGATGCCCAATTCTAAGAAACGCTGAGGACAGACTTTATATAAAAAAGATAGCCAAACTAAGCCTCACCATCAATGAATTTGTTCTATGACAATGACGTCCTTCGGCAGCCTGGTAATGGAGGGAACGTCTCCTTTGTGAGATTAAATTTATCGCAAAAAACAGTAACATTGATTCGGACCGGTGACCTCATAATCAGAAGCAGTAGATAAGAATGGTCATAAATTAATTATCTCCAATCCCTTGGTCATTAGGAACATGTATGAGATTATATTTATCGCAAAAACATAGTAACATTGATTCGGACTGGTGACCTCATGATCAGAAGCAGTAGATAAGAATGGTCATAAATTAATTATTTTCAATTCCATGCTGATTAGGAACAGGTAAAGGCGTACAACGCGTTCAAAGGGCCCAACCGGGTTCGAACCGGTGACCTCTTGATCTGCAGTCATTCCTAAATTTACACATGCCTAGTTGAGTTCTTGATTGCAATTTGCTTTCTCAAGAATAACTTCATTAATATACAAAGAAACCTAGCTGCAGGTTCTGGAGACACACCCAATACTCTACGTCTGTATAAGCAATGTCGATATTTGAATATAATGGAAGTGATTTGGTGGCTATGGTTGGGAAAAATTGCTTTGCTATTGCCAGTGATCGCCGTTTAGGTGTGCAACTGCAAACAATAGCTACCTGTTGTCGACGCCAGATATAATATGTTTCTTCTCAAACCTGATTCCATGACTTGGACCGCATTTTCAATGAGAAGGTTCGTAGTACCTTCCACAAAAGCAACACAATCATCTCCTGTTCCTATATTGATATTCCGGAGGTGGACATTGCGTGAATCTATATGAATTCCATCGGTGTTGGGGCTGTCACCTGGGGCCTGGATAGTCACTCCCTCCACCAGGACGGTGTCAGACGAATCGATGGTGATATGGAACTGCTTGCTGTTAATGGAAGTAATACCTCTCACCACACCATTCGTAACTTTCGCCAATCGTAAACTCGTAGTGCCACTTTTACATTGTCCATTTTGGATACAGAAGTTCCAAAATCTTGCTGATAAAAGCCGTGGTGCAGATTTTCTTACGGGGTTTTCACCTTCAGTAGGTTTGAATGATGGAGCACGGAGATTCGACACGCGGGAGATCTCCCACCATGTCAAGGCAAATGGAAAGCGAGCTTCTCTTGTCGATACTCTGGCCTTGGTTAGGCGATTGGAGGCACAAGGTCTGCCATCAAAGCAGGCAGAAGTGATAACGGTTGCTATTACTGAAGTTCTGAATGACAGTCTTGAACATGTTGCAGAATCCTTCGTCACAAAAGAAGAAATGCAAAGAAGTGAAATGGCACAAGAAGCTGCACTTTCAAAGTTCAAAGCAGAAGTACAAAGTTCTCAGGAGCACCATTTCTCTCTGCTACAACGTGAGACAAAAAAGTTACGGACTGACATAGACAAAATGCGCAGTGAATTGAGGTATGAAATTGACAAAGTGACTGCTGGCCAGCGTCTGGATTTGAACTTGGAAAGGGGGCGCATTCGTGATGAATTGGCAAATCAGAGTGCAGAAACATCAACCCTTACAAACAAACTTGATAGGGAGATTCATACACTCAAGACACACTTGGAAGCTGCGAAGTACGATGTGGAAAACAGATGAATACTAAAAACCTTCTTGCTGAAGCAAATCAACCTATTATAGTTCGATGGGCAAGAACCAATCCCCTAGAAGGTAATGGGAGAACCCATTGAAAACTGAGTGTGAGGCAAAGCCAATATTCAGCGGCAATAGGCTTCCGTCGTTACAACAATTTCTTGTAAGGAAACAAAGATATTAGCAGCTACAGGTTTCAGTCATTACAACAATTTCTTGTAGTTTGAACCGTCATAAAACCATAAATATTCAGTGGCTACAGGGTTCAATTGGCAGACAAATTCCTCATTCACCGCAATGATTAATGTCAGTTTGAACAGTCACCTTTTTGGGCAGCATTTGTAAATCTGAATCCCCGCCCAAATAAAGATAGCGGAGGCCCGTTACGTTCGCAACCGAGTCTGCGAGTTTTCGCTAAATGGAGCACCGCTCAAGCAAAGATATTGGAGGCCCGTTAAGTTCCGAGCCGGGCATGGGTGCAGTGCAGGTGTGGCAGAGGCAGCGTTTTCATGTCAGACTTCAACAGGCAGGCCAGCACATCGAAGGACGACAGAGCTGGGTCGGACGTTTCGCATTCCCGTGTGGACCGGTTCAAAGAAGCGTTGGATGAGAATCGCCCCTCTCACTGCAACTCGGATTTTCTGCAAATATGAAACGCTTTCTTCAGAACAGTCGGGGAATCTTTGAGTTCGAAAATAGGAGTTACACATGAGCATAAAGCGCCGGTATGGCAGTTACACATGAGAATAGAGCACCGGTATGGCAGAAAGACATGTCAGACCAGCTTGGACAGCGCTTGCGCTTGCAGTTTCAGGCAGAGGAATGTGGCAGAAATAAATTGCACAAAAAGGCCATAAGACAAATGGCCCACATTAATTTTGCAGGGCAGGAATACGCCCTCTCTGATACCATGTTAAATAGACATGGTTAGGGAGAAAAAATAGGAAAGATAAAGCTTGCAATGCAATTTTTATTAACAATCTGATATACATTTATAGTACATTTGGTGACCGTTGGGATTCACATCCCAAGGTCCCTTGGACTGCTTGTCCATTCAGCGTCCACGCTAACCCTTTAGGATTAGGTGTCCAACAGTTAATACATTTTGTAAGGGTTTGGAGTTTGCAAGGCATGAGATTGATGTAATGACAATTTTTTTTTGGAAACCCAAGAATATAAAACATAAGTTGCGGGGTAAATTGCAACATTGTATTTTTTCTTGTATTTTTCATTATGTTTTTTCTTATTGGTATGAGTATGATGTAGTGACATATTTTTTAAGTTTTGATCACAAGTTTATCTGGGCAATATTTTTTTATATTTCTAGTCCTTTCACCATTCTTTCTATAGGGTTTAGGTTCATATTTTTAAATGTCTAAGCTGTAAAACCATGTTCCTCTTCATATTTCTTTTAGCCATCTCTTTATTTGAAACACCGCAACCCTTATTTGTCTCGAAAAATCTCGTTCCTAAAGATAGGTTTTTGAACCAGATTACTCAATATAGCTCTCATGGTCTCTTTCTTCGACCATTCATTTAAAAGTTTATATCAATTTTAGTAGATGTCTTGGGCACTAGTTTCTTTGTAGCCAAGAACTATCTCCAGAGAGACAACAAGATCTAAGGAAAGTGTTGTAACTTGGTGATATATGGTGGGAATATGAAAGATTTAGTATCAATTGAATTTATGGAGAATTTGAAACTTAAAAGTGTGGGTCATCCAAATCTTTATAGAGTCTCAAGGTTGAAAAGGGGACACTAGGTGGTTGGGGTTGAACTACGTCTATTGAATTTTCAAATTGGAAGTCTTCAGGAACAAGTGTTAAGTGATGTGGTGGAGATAGATGCATGCCACATACTTGTGGGAACATCATGGATGTTTGATAGGCAAGTTTGCCATGATGTTATGCTCTTGAGTTGCGAGAAATTCTAGAATACCAGAAATGCGAAGAAATATAGCCCAGAACACAGAATAAAATGAGAAAAACAAGTATTTGATTATTTAGAAATCGATTCAATGTTCACTTGCCGAGGTAACCTCTAGCAGAGCAGCGCTCGATTACAATAATAATTGATGATCTTTCCTTTACTAATTAAGACTATTTATAGCTAAATGACATCCACAACCCTAACTACTAGTGGTCCCTTGCATAACATGGGTTAACTACTTTATTAATTAACTATGGCCCGTTTACAACTAACTGTGATCCCTTTTGTCTAACGCGGGTCAACCACTTACAATTATTAATGTGGGCTTTATTTACTCTCTAACTAACTATGACTATGACTCGGCCCATTGGCCTTATTACATAAATAAAGGGGTTAGGATTGGACCCTGCTGAAGATTAGTGGTTGGTTCCCAGGTCACATCTTCTGGAGAGGTGTCTTTCCACATGATGAGGACTTCTTTGATTATGCACTGCAAAGATGTCTTTCATGGGTATCAAGGGCCTCTCCTATTTGGAGCTAAAGTGAGCCTTCCTCATCCAATTCGAGTAGACTGGTTTGAATTATGCAATTTTCCCCACCACTTTCTTGAGGCATGATACATGGAAGACCTGATGGATTTTTGAAGTTGGTGGTGAGGCTAGTTTGTAGGAGACTGCTCCAATGCATTAGAGTATTTGAGAAGGTCCATAGGATTTTGGTGCTAGTTTCTGGAAGCCATTTTCTTTGAGAGATGTTTTCTTATATGGTTGCAGTCCCAAGAATACTTTATCCCCTTCTTGAAATGTGCCCTTGGAAAGATTTTGGTCTACCTATTGCTTCATTCAATTATGAGCTTGACATAGATTATCTTTGAGATGAGCTATCATGGTGACACGATTATTTAGGAGTTGATCAACTGCCTGTAGCTTAGAACATCTAGGGATATAAGAAATAGGTGAAGGTGGGAGTTGGTCATACACCACCTCGTATTGAGTCATCTTGGTGGCTTCGTGATAGTTAGTATTATACCACCATTCAGCTAAAGGTAGCCATTGTACCCATTGATGTTACTTTTCTGAAGTGAAGCACCTTAGATATGTCTCCAAACATTTATTGACTTCTTCTGTTTGACCATCAATTTGGGGATGATAGGTGGTACTTAGTTGGAATTGTGTGCCTTGTAGCTTGAAAAGTTCTTGCCAAAATTTTCTCGTGAAAGTGGGATCGTGATCAAAGAAAATGGAAGTTGGCATGCCATGCAGTTTGAAGATCTGGTCCATGAAACCTTCATCCACCAAAGTGGGGTTAAATGGGTGGGGTAGAGCTAAAAAATGAGCATATTTAGAAATTTTGTCCACAACCCCCATGATGACGGATTTGTTGCATGAACTTGGAAACCAGTGATGAAATACATTGAAACATCTATCCAGACAGATGTAGGGAGTGGAAATGGCTTTAAGGTTCCCGATAACTTAATTGTTTCTCCTTTGTTGCATTGACATACATCACATTCAACTACAAAAGTAAGAATGTCATTTTTCATGCCAGTGCAAAAGAAATAATGATGAGCGTGAGCGTCTTGTGAAAGCCTGAATGCCCTGTAGTTGGAGATGAGTGAAACTCTTCCAAAATGTGGGTTTGAGGGTGGATGCTAGTGATATAACTACTCAATCCTTGTCGCGAAGAATATCATCCTTCGAAGAGTAGTCATATGAGGAATTAGGACCTTCTCTCAAGTTATTAATAAGTTCGGAGAGAAAGGGGTGTGAGAACCATTCCTTGAGGGCCTATTCAATTCAATCTGGTACAGGAAGATAGATTGATAGTAGGGTGCTTTCATCCTCAAATTGGCGCGATAAAGCATCAACTACTAGATTTTCACACCCTTTGTTGTAAATTAACTCATAATAATATCCCAACATTTTGGCTAGCCATTTATTTTGTTGTGGCAATGATAGATGTTGCTCCAAAAAATATTTTAGGCTTTGATGGTCCATGCGAATTTGGAAACATTGCCCCAACAAATATGGTCGCCAAGTGTCTACTGCATGTAAGATGGCCATTAGTTCTTTCTCATAGGTAGATTGACCCAGACGGTTTCCACTCAGTTGTTGCTTGGTAAAGGCCAATGGTCAACCTTCCTGCATTAATACAACACCAATACTAGTACCAGAAGCATCACATTCAATCACAAAAGATTTGGTGAAGTTTGGTAGGGCTAATACGAGAGTGGAGAACATGGCTTGTTTGAGAGCCACGAATGCCTATTGAGTTGTATCCGTCTAGAGAAATGAATTTTTCTTTAGAAGATTAGTGAGGGGTTTAGTAATGTAATTGTAATTGTGGAAAAAATTGTGATAATAGCCAGTGAGATCCAAGAATCCCCTCAAACTATTCAAGGTTTTTGGTTGGGGCCAATCTTGCATTGCCTATATCTTTTTTGGATAAACCCTCACTCCTTTACGACCCACAAAGTGTCCCAAATACTCAACTTCTTCCACGCCAAAAGAGCACTTGGACAATTTGACAAATAATTTGTGATTCTAGAGTAGTTGCAAGATCATGTCTACATGTTGAAGATGTTTGTCCCAAGTTAGGATGTAGATGGAGCATTACAAAAACCAAATGGCATGACCAAGAATTCATAATGGCCTTCATGAGTCCGGAAGGCAGTCTTGGGAATGTCTACTTCCTTCATGCGTGTTTGGTGATAGCTCAGGGCCTGAAAGTCTGGACACATGCACCATTCTCCATATTTATTTAGCACCATGATCACTGGTGATGAATAATGCCTGATGCTAGGACGAATAACACAGGCTTCAAGGAGTTCCTTAATGATTTTTTCAATTTCATTCTTTTCGGTGAAAGGATATCGGTATGGGTGCACATTAGATAGTTGGGCCCCCTCGACCAAAGGGATGATACGATCATATTCATCCCTAGAGGGTGGAAGCTCTTTAAGTTTGTCAAATACCTATTGGTGGGGGTCTAAGACCTATTGAATCTTAGGATGAATATGAGGAGTAGTGGATTCAATGGCTTGGATGTCAGTAAATTGTATGATGACTCCGTGATGGCCCTTTTTCAAAACCTTTTCCATTCGATACGAGCTGATGATAGTAGGAGCACTTTCCTGGAGTTCACGTAATGCATGAATGTGGTTGTTATACTTAAATCTCATATATAACTCCTAGAAATCCATTGTTATTGGGCTCAATGTGTGAAGCCATTTAGCACCCAAGATAATATCACAACCACCCATTTTAATAGCAAACATTTGGGTCTTTAGGTGGTAGCCTCCCATCTGAAGTTTAATATTTTCACAGCAGCCTTCACATGTCATGTTCCCCCCATCAATGATAAGGAATCGGAAGTTAGAGACTGCCCGCACAAAACAATGAAAAACTTTGGTGACTTACTTATGGATAAAGTTATGAGTTCTTCCACTATCAATCAATAATACTATTGCTCGATGTTTAAGAAAGCCTTGGATTTTGAGAGTTTGAGGCAAAGAAGTGCTTGCCAAATCATGTTGTGAGATAAATGGTTCATTTGGCGTAGCTGTGAGATCATTTTCAAGATGGGTTTCCTCAACTTTTCCCTTAGGACCTTGAAAGGGTGGGGCCTTCTCAGATGAGCTGTTATTAGTAGCACCAATTTGAAATAATTTTGGTTCCTTGCATTTATGGCCGGGGGAGTATTTGTCATCCTAGTAGTAGCACAATCCTTGTTTTCTTCTTTCAGCCATTTCTATTGGAGACACCTTTTGAACCTTAAGTGTTTGGGTAGGGTCCTAAGCTTGGGTGGGAAGCCCCTTGGCTATGAAATTTGGATGAGTGGAATGGACAACAAATGTGAGTTCCACCTTGATGGCCTTTTTGTATGCGTCCATCCACATAGCTGGGTGTTGCATCCCAACATGGGCTTGGATGGCTTCTTTCTTGGAGATCACTGATGAAATAATCCAAGTAGAAGTCATATCCTAGACTGTTAGTTTGGATGGCTAATGTCTCCAAGGCTACAATGTAGTCTTTTACTATGCTTGTCTCTTGGAGCTTAGTGAGACGACCCAGAAAATTAGATTCCCTATCAAAGCGGTCACATAGGGCTTTTGAGAACATGTGCCAAGTTATGTTCATGGGATAACATTTCTAATGCCATTGCCACCATTTCCATCTCTCTTGGTCCAATTAAAGGGTTCCTACATGTAGTTTAGTTTGATCTTCACAGATCTCATTAAGGGAGAAATATTGTTCCATTTGTGCTACCCATATTATAGGATTAGAGCCATCAAATTTGTACATGTCCAGCTTGGGTGAGAGAGGGTGGGAATGTTGGTGATTTCCATGGAAGTGAATGTGATGGCTAGATTCTCCTTCGAGGCATTCATGAACACTATGCTCCTCTCGATGAGAGCTCTACATCATATTAGTGAGCCATGAAAGTTGTGAGGTAATTTGGTCCATATTTCTCTGGAAATCATCCAACCTTTTTTCAAGGCTCTCGATCTTCTCATAGGCCATGACTTTAGATCTAGTACCTAACATACATAAACCCCAGTCAATTAATTAAGAGTAGTTTTCTTGTAAATAAGGTGAGCTCAAGAATCTATTGGCGGAGGTCACTTGAAGTCACTTTAGAAAAAATTGGGATCATCGGAAAATTGAGGTTGACAAGTGAATGGTATCATTGTCATCCTAAATATTTTGGGCTAAGTCTCTTGCAAGCATCCTGGGATGGTCTCACACTTTAGTTGCATTGCTGAATGTGAGTTGCATGGTGGTGATAGAACCCCAAATGTTGGATTTGATTTGTATGGTGATGATAGGACCCCAACTGTTGGATCTGATTTACACTGCGTGGCAGAACCCCAATTGATGGATTTGATCTGGAAGATACAGTTGTGGGAGATATTCAGATAGTAGAGGGAACTATGGTCACACAGGAGCGTCAGGTGCTACAGATTGCAATATACACATGGGTCCAATAATAGTACTCGACCCAATCTTTCAAGGTGCTAACTAAGGAGGATCGACCGTACCCTTAGTCGTACTACTCTACTACCCTATTTTACGTGTGAGTAATATCCCCGAGTGTTGTTCTCAATGTATTGTAGCAGCAACAAGGTTGACGACTTATCTAAGGCTAGGTTTTAGGTTAGCCTAGTGGGCTTCTGATATACCCAAGGGTATGTGGAAGTGTAGTCCATGCACAGTTCTATCTAATGTGCTACTACTCAAAGGGGTACCAATAGGGGTTACAAGGGAGTCTAATAAGGGTGACCACCTCTTGTAGTTCTTGCATGCATGCATCCCCAAATGCATAGGTTTATGTGGTCAACAATAGATGTTACAACCGGTCCTGGAAAGTGCTTTGATACCACTTGTTATGCTCTTGACCTATGAGAAATTCTAGAATACTAGAAATGCGAAGAAATATAGTGCAGAACATAGAATAAAATGAGATAAACAACAACTATTTTATTATTCATAATTAGATTCAATGTTCACTTGCCTCTTCAACGAGGGCAACCTCCAACAGAGCAAAGCTCGATTGCAATAAGACTCGATGACCTTTCCTTTAATAAATAAGACTATTTAAAGCTAAATTACATCCAAAACCCTAACTACTAATCGTCCCTTGCATAACATAGGTTAACCACTTTATTTATTAACTATGGCTTATTTACAACTAACTGTGGTCCCTTTTCTCTAATGCAGGTCAACCACTTACAATTATTAATGTGGGATTTATTTACTCTCTAACTAACAATGACTATGACTAGGCCCATTGGGCTTCTTACATAAATAAAGGGGTCAAGGTTGGATCCTAACACATGATGACAGGGAAAATAAATATGAGTTTAACAAAGATGGAAAGTGGTACAAGCTCACTCTAATGGTAGAAGAAACAACATAAATTTGTGGAGGCACTATTGGGTTGTGTTATATTCTTTCCACGACTAGCCCACACAGTTAATCGGGGGGTTAGAAGGGGGGCGGAGTCCCCCCTGCTTTGTTGCATCGATTGTGTAGCGGGGGGTCATAGGGGGTTTGAGGGGTGCAGGTAACCCCACTCTATGGGGTTTGGGGTAGCGCGCTGAAAATTTTTGTTTTTGGACCCTATATTAGGTTGGGCAAACCTACGTATGATTTTGTGCATGATTTTTCGCACATGGTTTTGGACGCGATCATTTTCAGTCCATGGTTTTGGACACAATGGTTTTCAGTCCATCGTAATGGATGCTACGGCATGTATAAATATGTATTGTAACATTGAAAGGAACATAATGAAAAATCAACATGGTAGTCCCGATTTTGAGATCCAGGGGAAAATCTCTGTGTATATGTGTTTTATGTGTTATGCTCTCGCATTGTTTATTTTCTGTGTTTTAGAATTCATATGCAGGTAATTTCTGTACAGGGTTAAAACCTACATTTGGTATCAGAGTTGTTTTGGCTTCAAGGGGATGCCTTTGTTGCTGAGGGGTTTCTCTTGGGCCTGTGGTAGACCTTGTTCAGTGCAAGATCAATTCTCGTGGTGAAAGAAGATGATGGGTAGTGTAAAGATAGAGATCGAGAAATTTAATGGTCAGAGTTTTGAGTTGTGGAAACTCAAGATGGAGGATCTGTTGGTGGATAAAGGTTAGGGGATCGAAATAGATATAGGTGCTAAACCAACGGGAGTGTCCGATGAAGAATGGAATAAGTTGGATCGGAAGGCAAAGAGCACAATACGATTGTGTGTCTTAGATTCCGTATTGCTGAATGTATCAGGGGAATCTATGGCGAAGGATTTGTGGGAGAAGTTAGGGATTTGTACCAATCTAAGTCTCTAGTGAATAAACTATTCCTGCGGAAAAGGTTGTATAGCATGAGGATCAAAGATGGAGACTTGGTGACAGAGCATCTGAACGCATTTAATACTGTGGTAAGTTAGTTATTATCTATTGATATTAAAATTTTAGATGAAGATAAGTGCATCAGTTTGTTTTGTTCTCTACTAGATTCATGGGATAGTTTGGTTATTGCAATAGGTAGTAATGCAACTGCCTTGCAGATTGATGAAATAGTCTCATCCTTGCTGACGGAGGAGATGAGACGGAAAAATATGGAGAGCCAGAATGGTGATGCCTTGTTTGTATGAGGATGGTCCCAGAACATAAACAAAAATAAGTCATCGAGTGGGAGATCTAAATCTAGAGGGAGATATAAATCTAGAGGGAGATCTAAATCTCTAGGAAAACCTGTAAAGGTGGCTTGCTGTAAATGTGGAAAGGAAGGGCACTATAAAAGAGATTGTAAATCTAAAGCTCCTGACAAAGGAAAGGGATCTAATGATGCTCCTTATACAGAGGTGAAAAGCACCTCAGATGAAGGTGGGGATGTGTACTTGGCTTCTTCAAGTACACATGTAGATCATGAGGCATGGTTGATTGACTCAAGTGCATCCTTTCACTTCACTCCCCATACAGAGTGGTTCTGTGAGTATAAGAAATATGATGGTGGTGATGTCTTCTTGGGCGATGACAGGAAGGCTAGAATTGTTGGTCATAGAAAAGTAAAGTTGAAGTTGCAAGGTGGAAGGGTTAGAACACTTCCGGGTGTTCTGCATATTCCTGCAATGACCAAAAATCTGATTTCTCTAAGCAAACTAGATGATGCAGGTGTAAAAACAATGTTCAAGAAGGATACCTGCAAAATGGTTCAGGGAGCACTGATATTGATGCGAGGAGTTTGGATTGGAACTTTATAAAAGCTGCAAGGTAGCACTATTATTGATGGGTGCAACAGTTTTGTGGTTCCTAAAAGTGGAGCAGAAAATCCAGTGGTCTCTAGAGACAAGACCATGTTGTGGCATCAAAGGCTTGGACATATTGGAGAGAAGGGCCTTCGAATACTTCATGGCAAAGGTATGGTAGAAGGTATGAGTAATAGCTCTCTGGATTTTGATTTCTCTGAAAATTGTGTATATGGGAAGAAAAATTGGGTGAGTTTCCCCCGTGGTGGTAAGAGGGAAAAACAGATATTAGAGCTTGTGCATAGTGATGTGTTTGGACCTGTGAAGGTTCCATCACTGGGTAAGTCTGTGTACTATGTATCATTTATAGATGACTTTTCAAGGAATACATGGATATATTTCCTTAAGAAGAAATCTGAAGTCTTTGATAGGTTTAAAGAATTTAAGGCTGTGGTGGAAAACCAAACAGAGAAGAAGATAAAGGTGTTGAGGATAGATAATGGTGGAGAGTTTTGCAGTAAGGAATTTGAAGAATTCTATAAGAATTTTGGTATAACATGACAACAGACTACTCCATATACACCTCAGCAAAATGGAAGTGCAGAAAGAATGAATAAGACGTTAATGGAAAGGGAAAGAAGCATGCTTAGTGGTGCTGGGTTAGGACAAGATTTTTGGGTAGAGGCAGTGGAGATTGCATGTTACCTGGTTAATAGATCACCTTCATCAGCATTGGAAGATAAGAATCCACAAGAGGTATGGACTGGTAAGAAACCTTCTCTTTCACATCTGATGGTATTTGGATGTGATGCATATGTACATGTTCCAAAGGAGAAAAGAACCAAGTTGGATAGTCAATATGAAAAGTGCATCTTTATTGGGTACAAAGATGGTTTAAAGGGTTATAAGATTTGGAACCCAACAACAAGGAAGGTTGTGTACAACCGTGATGTGGTGTTCATAGAGGTAAAAGATGTTATTAAACATGAAGTCCAACCAAAGGAACTTGAGAAGATAGAGTTTGAGCTAAAGGAGGAAGAATTAGACTCTACATCAGAGGTTTGTTGGAAATAATACTGAGAGGGGGGGGTGAATCAGTATTATCAAGTCAAATATTCCTTTTCTAAAACAAATGATATACGCTACTTTAGTTAGTTAAACCCGCGTATATACGCAACTATGCAGAAGGAAACTCGCGTATACAAAGCAAACTTTTAATTTACTTTATCTTTCTGATGATGATTGTTAATCTGTGTTGCAGAATCAAATAACCAGTAACAAGAGATATTAAAACAGAGCAGAAAGAAAATCACACACAAGAACACAATATATAAGGTGGAAACCCAATGTGGGTGAAAACCACCTACTGCAATTCGTCTCTATCTTCTTTTAAATTAGAAACTTCTTTTACAATGTACTGGTGCAGTCCTTTACCAGTACGCATGCTGCAACCTGCAGAGAGCTACAACCCTCTCTCATTCTCCAGCTTCTCCTGGAAGGGAACAACAACCCCCTTAGCTCTTGCACTAGCCAAGATACTAGTACATAGGTGCTGGCCTACAGAAGGCTACAACCTTCTCTTTCTTCTAGGGACCACATTTCATAAATTTTCAGACTGGATCCATGAACATCAATCAATCATCAAGAATTTCTCCATCAACCAATCTCCTTTCCACCAATTAGATTTGAATCAAGTAGATACTTCTCTGAAGCAGTACCCAAAACACAGTACCAAAAACCACACACCAAAAACTGAACCCAGAACACAGCAACAATAAATAGAAGCAGATAGATCACAACTTAAAGTATATACGCCATTTCAATAACCTGCAACATGCGTGCATACGCTTCTGTGTTTGGAACAACCTATGTATATGCTGTTTTCATTCACTGAACCAGCGTGTATACGTGCCTTCACTTCACTGAACCTGCGTACAGATCTATAAAGGATAATTCGCTCTTTCAAACATTCAAAAACACTAATTAACCCAGATTATCAGTGTTATAGATCAAGCAAGCGCCACATATAACAGACCAAAATCATACAAAGATACTATCATTCAAGCTTAAATATTATGACCCATCAATAGAACTTCTTCTTTGCGCTTAAGGTTCCTCCTTTATTCAAATCCAGATATGCACAATAACCCAATTACCAGTATTCCAGATCTACCACTTTTTCAGATATTCAATAATAATTCACATGATCATTTGCCACATGATCTCCTTCCTCTTTTATAGTCTTAGGCCTTCCTCAATACCATGGTCCAAAACCATAATAAACCAATACCATGGACCCAATACTAAGGATCTACACATCTGACGAGACGTCGTGGTCCAAAACCATAGGTTCAAATCCCAAGGACTAACTACCATGGTCCAAAAGCAAGTTCTCCAACATATACGTGCCTTTGTTACGTCTAACCCACGTGTATATGCGCCTTACTCTAGTCGAACCTACGTATATGACTTTTCTTTCATTCTCAAAGCCTGAACTGAGATCTGTTACCAAAGAGAGTTGCCATCAAGGACAACACTAGTGCCATAGCATCAAACCTATGCCATAATGCCAACAATCTCCCCCTTTGGACTTGATGGCAACACCAAGATCCTCAAGATCATTCTCCCCCTTTGTCATCAAGGGCAAAGGGTTGTGCTCCACCCGTGTACATGCTGAGATCTCTGTTCTGTTGTGCTGGCCATGCTCCCCTTGACTATAGGCAAAATCTGCAAAAGATGTTCTTTAAGAAGAACCATGACATATACATCATAAAAGACCTTCCTATCACCAAAAAGACTCAAATACATACATCCATCACCCAATTATGTGGGGATCATTCACCCAACCAAGAGGGGATACATCAGAAAATTATATATGACAACAAAGTATAATACATCTTCATTCCAGGCATAGTGGGGAAACCAAAATAGGCCGTAACATGACCTTGACACCATAAAAGAGATACATGACATAGAGACGAAATATGTAGAGCAAGACTTATGAAAGTCACCAATAACTGATAGTAGCAGCGTTTATCAATCACCATTCAGATCAGCGACCAAGATTTCCTTCTGTTCTCCCCCTGCCTCTGTTCTACCGGAAACCAACAACAGCTGTGAAATAGAACCAAAAGCTTCTAAGATAATGCCAACAATGCATCATTAGAAGTTATCTGCTCCCCCTGAACCAGTGCGAGATGATCTCTTTCAGACCCATATCAGACAATTTTCAATCAGAGCCTGTCCCTTCTGATATCCATCAAGCCTCCATATACGTGACTGTCTCTGCACAAACCGGCGTATGTACGCGGATCCTGCTTAGGCAACTCGCGTACACTACGTTTTCTCTGAAACAGACAAGTTTAACAGCAAGATGATGCATCAACTACTCCCAGCTTCTGTCTGAGATATTCAAAAGTTTCCCTGGGTAGTGGTTTGGTGAGAACATTAGCAACTTCTTCCTTAGAAGGAACATACTCCAATTTGACCTTTTGTTCCAACACTTGTTCCCGGAGAAAGTGATACTTGATCGGTATGTGCTTGGTATTTGAATGCATGACTGGGCTCTTTGAAATGCTGATTGCACTTGTATTATCACATAAGATGGAGATAGGTGGTGTACAAGTGATCTAGAAATCCTACAAGGTTTGCATCATCCAAAGGAGTTGAGTGCAGCAAGATGTAGCTGCCACATATTCCGCTTCAGCTGTAGATAAAGCAATTGAACTTTGTTTCTTGTTGAACCAAGATACTAATCTGGAACCCATAAAGAATGCACCACCACTTGTGCTCTTTCTGTCATCCACGCTTCCAGCTCAATCTGCATCTGTATACGCATGAAGAGTGAGATCTGTATCTCTAGGATACCATAAGCCATAGTTTTGAGTTCCTTGAAGATATTTGAAAATTCTCTTTACTGCGTGAAGATGAGTTTCTTTAGGATTTTCCTGAAATCTTCCAACTATTCCTACTGCATGCATGATGTCTGGTCGGGTACCTGTCAAGTAAACTAGACTTCCAATCATGGATCTATAGGTTGGTTGATGCACTACTGCTGATTCATCATTTGCACTGAGATTGCATCCTATAACCATAGGGGTACATACTGGTTTCGAATCTTCCATGCCATACTTCTTCAGAATCTACGTGAGGTACTTGGTTTGAGACAAGAAGATACCGCCTTCCTTTTGTTGGATTTGCAATCCAAGAAAGTATGTCAGTTCTCCGAGCAAATACATTTCAAATTCTTTCTGCATCACAAAGGCAAAGCTTTGACTCATAGCTTCTTCATTGCTGCCAAAGATAATATCATCTACATACACAACAAGTATTAGCAATTTGTCATTTTCAATTTTTATATAAAGATTGCTATCTGCTGATCCTTTTGAAAATCCTTGTTGACGAAGATATTTGTCCAAACGATAGTACCAAGCCCTTGGAGCCTGTTTAAGACCATAGAGAGCCTTTTTTAATCTGCATACAAGATTTGGATCATTCCCAAGAATGAACCCATCTGGTTGCTCAATGTA
>APFE031665539.1:80588-94840 GCA_000404065.3 Pinus taeda
GGGTGAAAACCACCTGCTGCAATTCGTCTCTATCTTCTTTTAAATTAGAAACTTCTTTTACAATGTACTGGTGTAGTCTTTTACCAGTACGCAGGCTGCAACCTGCAGAGAGCTACAACCCTCTCTCATTCTCCAGCTTCTCCTAGAAGGGAGCAACAACCCCCTTAGCTCTTGCATTAGCCAAGATACTAGTACGTAGGTGCTGGCCTACAGAAGGATACAACCTTCTCTTTCTTCCAGGGACCACGTTTCATAAATTTTTAGACTGGATCCATGAACATCAATCAATCATCAAGAATTTCTCCATCAACCAATCTCCTTTCCACCAATTAGATCTGAATCAAGTAGATACTTCTTTGGCAGCAGTACCCAAAACACAGTACCAGAAACCACACACCAAAAACTGAGCCCAGAACATGGTAGCAAAAAATAGAAGAAGCTAGATCACAACTTAAAGTGTATACGCCATTTCAATAACCTGCAACATGCGTGCATATGCTTATGTGTTTGGAACAACTTGCGTATACGCTGTTTTCATTCACTGAACCAACGTGTATATGCGCCTTCGCTTCACTGAACCTGTGTACAGATCTATAAAGGATAATTCGCTCTTTCTGACATTCAAAAACACTAATTAACCTAGATTATCAGTGTTATAGATCAAGCAAGCGCCACATATAACAGACCAAAATCATACAAAGATACTATCATTCAAGCTTAAAGATTATGACCCATCAATAGAACTTCTTCTTTGCGCTTAAGGTTCCTCCTTTATTCAAATCCAGATCTGCACAATAACCCAATTACCAGTATTCCAGATCTACCACTTTTTCAGATATTCAATAATAATTCACATGATCATTTTCCACATGATCTCCTTCCTCTTTTATAGTCTTAGGCCATCCTCAATACCACGGTCCAAAACCATAATAAACTAATACCATGGACCCAATACTAGGGATCTACACATCTGACGAGATGCCGTAGTTCAAAACCATAAGTTCAAATCCCAAGGACTAACTACCATGGTCCAAAAACAAGTTCTCCAACATATATGCGCCTTTGTTACATCTAACCCACGTGTATACGCGCCTTACTCTAGATGAACCTGCGTATATGCCTTTTCTTTCATTCTCAAAGCCTGAACTGAGATCTGTTACCAAAGAGAGTTGCCATCAAGGACAACACCAGTGCCATAGCATCAAACCTATGCCATAATGCCAACAAGGTTGAATCAGAAGATGAAGAGCCACAAACTCCGGGTGTGAGAAGATCAATTCAAGAAAGAAGGTAGCCAGAAAGGTATAGTCCATATGCTTTCTATTCAAATTTTGCTTTATCTATTACTGATGATGATCTTATAACTGTGAAAAGAGCAGTAGATTCAGAGGATGGAAAACTCTGGAAAAAGGTCATGGTTGATGAAATGGCATCTTTGCACAAAAATAAGGCTTGGGATCTGGTGGAGTTTCCAGCTAGAAGGAAACCCATTGGAAGAAAATGGGTGTTCAAGAACAAGACAAATGCAGAAGGAAAGGTGGAGAAATACAAAGCTCGGTTGGTAGAAAAAGGTTATTCCCAGGTGTCGGGAATTTATTTTGGTGAAATTTTTCTCCTATTACCAAGGTAACTTCTATTAGATTACTTTTATCTGTTGCTGCTACTTTTGATTTTGAGGTAGAACAGATGGATGTGAAGACAATATTTCTTCACGGGGATCTGGAAGAGGAGATAAACATGAAGCAACCTAAAGTTTTTGCGATGAAGGGTAAGAAAGAACTGGTATGAAAGTTAAAGAAGTCTCAGGTATGGGTTAAAACAGTCACCAAGGATGTAGTATCAGAAATTTGATACATTTATATGGTGACTTGGCTTCACCAGAAGCAAAGCAGATCACTGTGTGTATTTTAAATTAATTGGTGACCATGTTATTTATCTATTTTTGTATGTGGATGATATGTTGCTGGTTGGAAATGACAAATGAATTATCCAGGATTTGAAGACCCATTTGTCCTCCAAATTCGACATGAAAAATCTTGGTGCTGCAAACTATATTTTGGGCATGGAAATTAAAAGAGATCGGAAAAAGAGGAAGCTCTGGTTAAGCCAGAGGAAGTATGTCGAGACAATATTGTAGAGGTTTAATATGCAAGATAGTAAACTGGTGAAGGTTCCTATTCTTGTAGGTGTAAAGTTATCTACTGAATAATGTCCCAAGACACAAGAAGAGGAAGAGGACATGTCCCGTGTTCCATATGTAAGTGCAATTGATAGCCTGATGTATGCGATGGTCTGTACTAGACCAGACATTGCACATGCAGTGGGAGTATTGAGCAGGTTTATGTCAAAACCTGGGAAGGAGCACTAGACAACAATGAAGTGGGTTTTCAGGTATTTGCGTCACACTAGTGATTATGGTTTGTGATACCAAGGAAGACTAGGATTGGACAGAGTGTTGGATATTTGTGGCTTTGTTGATGCAGTATAGGATGGAGATCTAGATCAGAGAAGATCTCTAAGTGGGTATGTGTTTAACCTATTTGGAGGTGCAGTCAGTTGGATGAGTAAGAAACAATATGTAGTGGCACTATTAACTACAGAGGTAGAATACATGGCAGCCACTCATGCAAGCAAGGAAGCAGCTTGGTTGCAGAGATTGTGTTCAAATATGGGGTTAGTACATGGAGCTATAAGGATAGACCGTGAAAGCCAAAGTGCAATTTTCTTGGCAAATAACCCTGCATATCATTCAAAGACAAATCACATTGATGTTTAGTATCACTTTGTGAGGGATATGATAGAAGACAAAAAGGTGGTGTTGGTAAAGGTGGACACTTTGAAGAATGCTACAAATGCATTGACAAAATCTGTGAGCTCCAAGAATTTCTCTTGGTGTAGAGAAACAATGGGTGTTGCAAGGCTGGATAAATGACTAAGCTCTCTTGTGGCCCCCTATGGAAAGAAAACAACAAGTGGGAGAATGTTGGGTTGTGTTATATTCTTTCCACGACTAGCCCACGTAGTTAATTGGGGGGTTAGAAGGAGGGCGGAGCCCCCCCTTCGTTGCGTCGATTGCGTAGCAGGGGAGGGGGTCATAGGGGGTTTGAGGGTTGTAGGTAATCCCACTCTATGGGGTTCAGGGTAGCGCCCCAAAAAATTTTGTTTTTGGACCCTATATTAGGTTGGGCGAACCTACCTATAGTTTTGTGCATGATTTTTCACACATGGTTTTGGACGCAATGGTTTTTGATCCATGGTTTTGGATGCGATGGTTTTTGTTCCATGGTATTGGATGCTTCAGCATGTATAAATATGTATTATAACATTGAAAGGAACATAATGAAACATCAAGTTGATAGTCCCAGTTTTGGGATCCAGGGGAAAATCTCTGTGTATATGTGTTTTATGTGTCATGCTCTCGCATTGTTTATTTTCAGTTTTTTACAATTCGTATGCAGGTAATTTTTGTATGGGGTTAAAACCAATAAGCACAAGCATGAGTAATAGCAATATCATGCTGTGTTCAACCAAGGAGTTTGTTCAGGAAGAAAGAACATAAACATTTTTCTTAGCACTAATTCCAAAGGTTGTAGAAAAAAGGTGAATTCGAAAAGTCTACCCACTAAAATCAAAACCTTGCTAGATGAATTAAAGGAGATTGTTGTTGAAAACTTTCCAAAGGGATTATCTCTTGTGATAAGTATTTCTCATGAAATTGATTTGATGTATGGATAAATATTACAAAAGAAGGAACCTTAGATGACGATTTCAACAGAGAGTGAGGAGTAAAGAGGGAAGTACAATATTTGGTTGATAGAGGAATGCTTATAGAAAGTTTAAGCCTATGTGTAGTGCCAGAAGTATTGACTCAAAAAAATACAAGCTAAGGGAGAATGTACATGACCCTCGCACAATCAATGAGATAACTATCAAGTATTGATTTTTTACCAAGGATGATTGACATTACAAACCTTTTAATTGGGGTTGCATATTTCACAAGATAGACTTTAAGAGTGGTTATCATCAAACCCGGATAAGAGAATGTGATCAATGGAAAATTTCTTTCAATATGAATGATGGGTTGTTTGAATGGTTGGTTATGCCACTTGGGCTAACTAATGCTTCTATCACATCAATGAGGCTTATGAATGATGTTTTGAAACCATTCTTGGGTAAGTTTCTAGTGGTATACTTGGATGGCATTTTAATTTTTAGCGAAGACAAAGAGAAGCATTTAGAGCATGTAAGGAAATTGTTGCAATGGTTCAAGGGAAAGAAATTGTTGATCAAGTTGAAGAAATGTACATTTTTACAAAATGAATTAGTGTACCTAATATTTTTAATCTCCAAAGAAGGCATGAAGATGGATTTTGAAAAGGTGTAGGATATCTTGGATTGGCCAACCCCTAAGTCCACTATTGAGGTGAGAAGCTTCCATGCATTGGAAAATTTCTACTAGAATTTCATTAGGAATTTCAACTAGATTTGTGCACCTCTAACTAAATGCACGAAGAAGGGAAAATTTAAGTGGAAAATAGAAACAATGAAGGCATTTGCATATCTGAAGAAGATGGTGACATAGAAACTTATTTTTTCATTTCCAAACTTTGATAAAGTATTCCAAGTTAACAATGAGGCAAGTGAGACATCAATCTGAGTGGTTTTGAGCCAAGAAGGAAAACCAATTCCATTCTTCAGTGATAAATTCAATGATGCTAAGAAGAAGTATTGTGTATATGATCAAGAATTTTATGTTATTGTGCAGGCTTGGAAGAAAGGGAGACATTATTTGTTACCCAAATAATTTTTCTTGTTTAGAGATCCCAAGGAATTACAATAGATCATCAGTTAAGGTATGTTAAACTAGTGACATCCTAAATGGGTTGAATTATTTCAAAATGACACATTTGTTTTGAGCCATAGGTTTGGAAGGTCAAATAAGGTGGTAGATGCTTTTAGTAGGAGAGTGGTGCTACTCAACACTTTGTCAATAGAATTGGTAATTTTGGAAAGCATGAAGGAGTTGTAGGCATAAGATAATAATTTTGGAGAAGCTTAAATAGCTTGTAAAACACCTTGGGGCATAAATAGAACCAAATGCTTGGATTATCATATTCAATAAGGATTTCTATATTAAAATCAGCAATTGTGTTTTCCTTAAGGATCAATAAGGATGAATCTTATTAAATAGGTACATGGTGGAGGCTTTGGTGTACATTAAAATATGGGAAATACTAGAATATTGGAAAGGGAAAGGTATTTTTGTCCTAGCATCAACAAGGATGTCAAGAAGTTTGTTGAATGTTGTAGAGATTTCCAACTAGTAAAGGGTAGAAGCCAAAATACGGGGTTTTATAGTCCATTTTCGGTACCAAAAATGCCTTAGGAAGATGTGAGCATGGACTTTGCCTTGGAGATGCCTAGGACACAAAAGAAGTATGATTTAGTGAAGGTTGTTGTAGATTAGATTTCAAAGATGGCACGATTCATAGCCTACAAAAAGATAAATGATGCTATTGAAGTGGTTGTTTTATTCTTCAAAGAAGTGGTTCGACTTGATGGTTTCAAAAGAACCATTATTTTAGACATAAATACAAGATTTTTGGGTCACTTGTAGAGGATACTTTGGAATAATATTGGATCTAAACTATTATATAGTTCATCCTATATTGGGCATGGGATCCCTCGCAACAGGTTTTGGGGCTTAAAGCCCGAGTTTTGGTCAATTGTATGATAAGACTCCGCGAAATGTGGGCGCAGAGCGCGAATGTCTAGGATGAGTCATAGGGTTGTCCACCCTAAGAATTGTAAAATAATGTAAAGTTTTCTCAGCCTATCCATGGTCCGCAGACCATCGGATTGTATAAATAGAGCAAGGCTCTAAGTGAAAAGATAATATTTTGGCAAGCAAGTAATAGATAGATGTGAAGGCATGGTTGGAGCATAGGAGAAAAGTTGAAGTGTGTTGGGCCGTAGTAGTAGGAAGAGGCTCTGCAGCTGAGTGTGCAGAGGCCTAGTAGAGTTCGCAACTGAGTTCGTGGACCCTTGCAGCCGAGTGGGCAAGGTGGAGTAGGGTCTGTATTTGGAACTGAAAGTTAATAAAGAAGACTATTATGTACATCTGTTCCTAAATCCTTATTTTGATGTTATACTTTGCTGCTACTCTATTTATTTACTGCGCGCACTAGATAAATAGCCGTATGAATTCCCACCACCATCCGAAGAAAAAAGTCGGTGTCATCAAAACCCTAGTTACTAGAGATTCTAGAATCTCTGACCGTAAACATTTAGAAGAACTTAACCATCTCTACAAAGTCTTTATAAACAATGGTTATCAAAAAAACATTATCCAAAAAATCATCAATAAATACACAACCAATACCCAAGAAAGAAATATTGGTGAAATCCCTAGAATCTGCCTACCCTATATAAAAGGAACCACAGACAAAATTGCCAGAATTTTGACCAAGCATAACATCATGGTTGCCTTCACACCCCCTAACACCATAAAAAACATGCTAGATTCTGCTAAAGACCTAATAGACCCAAAAAATCACAAAGGAGTATATTCGATTCCCTGCTCATGTGGCAAAATATACATAGGTGAAACAGGGAGATCCTTTGGCATAAGATTAAAAGAACACATTAATGATATTTCAAGGAACAGGTCGGAAAAATCAGGTCTAGCAGAGCATGCCTGTTCCTCCTCACATTATATTTGCATCAAGGAAAATTTTAAGGATGGAAAATTTTCTTGAAGTTTAGAAACATTGGCGAATCTCACTAATCCCTAATATGCAAACTATAAATTTTCCAATGATATATTTGTAAAATTATTCAAATTTATAATGATTTATCATATAGCCACTATATAATGTTGGCGATTTTTAAGGTAAAATAATTTTATATTCTAAAATTTGGGCGAATCATCTTTTACAAAAATTGGAAATTGGCGAATCGTTTTTTGGAAAAATCATGGAAAATTAGCCCATTGGGCGAACATTAGCCCCTAAAATTTTCCATGATTTGCATGGAACAAGCTAAATTAATTCACAAAGAAGACCATTATTTAAAAAGAAGGGTGAAAGAGACAATCGAAATCGGAAATTCATCCAACAACATGAATAGAGACGACGACCTTAAATTAACACCTGAAAACCATTATTAAACAAAATAAAAAAGCAATAAATACAGACTCACAAGCCTTCATAAAAAAATTAAAAAAAAATAATTATTTAATAATATTAATAATAAAAATTATTTAATAATAAAAAATTATTAAAGCCTATTCAATTAATATAATAATAAAAGCTTATTATTAATTAAATAATGAATCACTGTTACTTTTACATTCTAGTAAAAGACATTTAATATTAAAATCAAGAAAATATATATATTATAATATATATAATTATAATAATAATAATAATAATAAAATAAATAATATAATATATAATAAATATCAATTGATAATTAATAAAATAAAACCATTTAATTAAAAAATCAATAAATAATAAAATATTGAATAAATAAATAAACACTTATATAAATTAAATTAATAAATAATTAACTAGTTATTTGTAAGGCGACAATTAAATGAAACACTAAATTTTTTTCAATTAACTATTAATAAACTCCATAATCTCAGACTCTCTCCTCTCAAAGTAAAAATCTCATTGCCCCCATGATGGACTCACTAAGCTAGTTCGAAACGTTGGTTTCAAAACTGTTCCCAGGTTTTTTCCAAAAAGAATTTAAATTAAGTCATATGAATGCTTGTATGTAAATTTAATCTAAGTAATCAGCTGACGGAGACTAATTAAGGAAGACTTGGGTAAATAACGTGGGTTGCGTGACAACTAGAACTGCATGAAGACAATATCACAGGGCAAGAGGTGCCCGTAGGTGCGCGTAGCGCAGTAAAGGCGAAGGTTCGACCATGCACCAATCACCACATATCATACATCCCCAGGGTGCGTAAACCTAGTTCTAGCACCCTCCCATACTACTTAAGGTGAGACCTCAGTCAACATTTTGCGAATTGTTACCAAAAGGGCTAGTAGTATTGGGCTTTGCTTAGCTAAATCACTTCTGAACTTGGGTCAGGCCCCATCAAGCCAACAAATGGTCCGTTGCCAGGATCGGGATCTGCATAAGGAATGTTTGATGTCGTTCCACAGGGACCCAATAAAGAAGGAAATTGAAGAGTGGTTGGACAAGAAGATTCACGAGTTTGCGACATAGGAAAATAGAACTCCAAAAGTATCTAAGAAAAAAGTGGTTAAATCGCTACGTGTATACAGAAATCCACGAGATTTTATTTGCATCCTTTCCTTCTGAACTGTATGAATGGATCGCAAGGTTAGCTGACAGCTAGGGAAGTTGTAGGCTTGACCAACCAATAGTGTGGACTTCGGAATTAGTGCACATATTGGAAGCCTCAGAAGATAAGATAGTGCGGGCTATGGACCACTCACTCGATCGAATAATAGGAGGATTTATCACTAAGTTTGTGGTGGACACGACCTTCAGTTACAGTGAGGCAGAGCAACGTTTTCTCAAGAGACCGTGAGGTAAGTATATTAAATCTTTGAATACTTGGATTAAGATTATGTTATGTGAAAAGCAGGTTATGCGAATAAATTAATGTTTGGGACTATGCGAAGCAAGAGAATTTACAGAAGCGGAAGTAGTGAAAAATTAGAAAACAATCCCTTAATTTCACCTTTGCGGCAGAGCGAGGCCAAGCTCACCAAAGTTTCTCTGAGAAGCGCGGTCAGTTTGATAAGGCAGCAGATTCCATGGTTACCACCCACACTGCCACCCACTTCACCTCCTTCACCTCCATCTCCACCCACTCCACCTCCCCCACCTCCACTGTTTGGTATGGCGAGCGCAATCAAACTACCAGTATTCAGAGGAGTAGGGAATAAGGGTCCAGACCAATTTTGCTTCATGGTAAGAGTAGTATGGGAAGCAAAAGGTGTCACAGATGACAACATTAAGAGGGCTACATTGATGACTGCACTGCAGGATCACGCATTAACGTGGTACATCAAGCACTCTAACAACCACCCAAATGTAGGGATAACAGAGATCCAAAATGCGTTGAAGAAAGAATTTAGTAGGCCAAAATCAGAGACACAGTCAATCATTGGGTTTAAAGAGATCATGATGCTTCTGGGTGAGACCCCTTGGGATCTGGACCAAATGCTGAAGAGTATGATTCGCGAGGCCAATATGACACTAATGGATGCACAACATTGCGTATGGTTTGTATCATCTCTGACACCACACTTGAGGATGACATTGTCACAGCGGAAACTTTCTACCCAAGCCGAAGCATTCAAGAAGGTGATGAGATTACATGAGACCCTGATACAGGACCCTAGGTTGGGAGTTTATCAAATCCACATGCAACTACAAAATCTGTGTTTGGAAATGCAAAGCTTGAACTAGGATAGGGCACTATGGCCAGAGGCGCACGAGGAAGTATGGTGCATACCTGACAAGGATCACAGTCCAGGGTTCACAAACTATTTGGTAGGAGGAGGGCCAATGTTCTTGAGAACAGAGGCGTAGGAAGGGCCAAGTGTGACACCTACTTTATGGTGCGTGATCTGTCAGATAGGAGGGAAACACACGATAGACAATTGCCATTTGCTGCAGAAGTATACATAGGCACCCGAGTAGTTGTTTTGTAATTTATGCAGGTTGGTAGGCCATGACGAGTGCACTTTTCATAGCTACGAGCTAATGGTGGATAAAACCCTAGGCTATAGGATGCAGACAAAAACGTGAGCCTTGACCCAACTACAGGGATGGCATGCGTTGGATTTCAGAGGCAAGGTTGAGGACAAGGAGGAATGGGACCAGGAAGGGGCCGCGGATAGTTAATTTGTTAAAATTGTGGAGGACCAGGACACTATGCTCATGATTGTACCAACTTGACAAGGATATCTTGCTCATATTGTGCTGAGTTCGATCATGAAACAATATATTGTGCTACGTTGATCACACAAATGCACGAAAAAGGGGTATTCCAGCCTCCCCTGACTTAGAATATACAAATGATGAGGTTTGAACCACGCGAAGAGGACCAGAATGTAAACATGATGCTCAGAAGTGGTGCGAACATGGGAGAGGATAAGGGAAAGCAGCCAGAGGAAAGTATGTGGGTTTGCAAGGCTCTTGCAAAGGAACTCGAGTTTGAATTAGAATGTGCAAAGGAGACATTCATGGAAGCTAAGAAGGGCTTCACCAAGGCCACCACTTTAGGTAGTAAGGATCAACTAGAGCTAGGAATAGATCCTTCAATGCTTACTACCTTTCTGGAGACATGCATGAAACTGTTGTGTGACAATAAGGCAGTTAAAGGACTACAGGAACTAATCACCAGGTGCATGGGGTCAGGGGAACTACGCGTTGTCCAGAAATTGGGGAAGCATGCATTGTGCACTGGAAGAGAAATGAGGTTGATTGCACAGATTGGGGAATATGAAATGGATTAGGTAATCCTAGATCTGGGTTCGGATGCAAATGTATTACTGAATCAAACATGGGAATGTATGGGCAGGCCCGCATTACAGTGGTCCCCTATTCAATTATGAATGGAAAACCAACAGAATATTTTTCCCATGGGAAGGTTGCAAGGTGTAACAGTTGATATTGAAGGCTAAGCACATAGATGAATTTTGAAGTGATAGAGATTGTCGATGACAATAACCCCTATCTTGCATTGTTAGGAATAGTCTGGGCCACTGATATGAATGGAGTCATCAATTTGAGGAAGCGCAAAATGATCTTCTAGAAAAAGTCACTATGCATAGTAGTACCACTGGACCCAGTCGAAGGAGCATGCTACACTGAACTAGTGCACGATGATGAAAATGACGATGATCTTGATTGTATTTACAAGATAATTGCATGAGCATAGGATTGGGTGAATTTGACTACAGATGGAAGGATCTCATGGGAGCGTGAAAGCTCTTGCACTTTAGATTCAGACGAAGAAGTAGAGCACTAGCAGAATTGGTTGCACGAAGTGACAATGTTGAATTGCAACATGATGATTAGATCACTTCACTACGTGAAAATAGAGGCAAGAAAGTTGCCAACATATGATGGATTGATATAGGTGGAGGAACTCCTGAATAAATTTGAAAGCGCAGTACCGGAACAACAACGGTTCGATGCATTGAAATGGGCACTATGCGCAACACCCGCATGATGGTGGGGTACACATCAAGAGAATTTTGTGGACTGGCATATGGTTTGGAAGCCCCCAACCTTGAATGAGAGTCGGGTGGCGAGGATAGAGAAACTTATGCGCCCACCGGTGTCAATTGGTACAAACATGTGCTAGGCAGCGCACTCGAGCACACCCCACATTCAGGATCTAAAATTGAAACAGGACACGATAGTAGGAGAGGTGACAAACACCATAAACGTTCCATGTAGAAACATTTAAGAAGATACGTGGAGTCCTGAACAAGGTTCACTCGGCGAGATGAACTGATTGGGATTTGCTCGTACCAGCGGTTCGATGTGCCTATAGGGCCATGTGCAAACACTTGAGCGTGGAGATGATTTCGAACCTGAAGAGCAAAGTTGAGACCATAATTTTGGAAGGAATCATCACACAATAGCTATCACAGGTGGGATAGCACGTGAGGACCTGTATGAAGGAATTATGTAGTTATAGGAAGCCATTCAGTGAGGGAACCTTAAAATTCACGAACTCAAAGAAGATCAGGTATGGCTGAGGAAGAAAAGCATGCTAATGGATGTGGAAATCAACAAACTGGAAAACGAAATCGCGCAAGCATGTCACTTCGGTAAACTAAGAACGATAGGACAAGATATGGACAACCATACGACTGCATTAGAAGATTTCCGCTGAGAATTTGTGGCTCTGCTACCATGGTTGCGACCGCACCTTACCAGACAAAGTAACTAGGGGAGCACACCACATAAGGAAGAACACGCGGTGCCGACTGTCGCAAGGGAAATTGGGGAGTGCCCGCGGACTAGGCTAGAAGGTAATTTGAAGCCTCACACAGGTGGTATGACCACTTGAATATCCGTAGGGAGCACAGTCTCAACACTCCAAGCAGTTGAAAGAGAGTGCAGGACTATAAAAGAGTCTGTATGGGACTTATGCGATAAGGAGGTCACACGAAGGATTAGTATGTCATAGAGGTTGCACCCGCGCATAGGGGGTTGCACTACCATGCAGGTAGGTTGGGAAGTGACCATTTGTGTCATTGTTCATGACAAGATGTCCAATTTAAGGAAAAGAGGAGCGGGCAACAGGTAATTAAGACACGAATTAAGAGCTAGATTTGGGATGATCTGCCGCCAAGAAAGCATTAATGACTCAGAAGTGGGGGGAATGGTCAAATTCAATTCAAAAGATGCTATAAAATCCCTAGGGCTAGCCACGAGGCAACACTTGGTTGTGTGAGAATTGAGTAGTTACAGAGCAGTGAGTGTCACCTACTCTTACCACCTTTGACTATAGACATGATGTCTACTACCAGAACAAGAGTGCAATTCACCGAAGATACCATGGAGCTCCGTATGGCCCATGAGGAGCCCGGAGAGGCGGCAGTTGCACTAGAAGTTCCAAAATCACCATGAACACTACGACTAAAGAAAGATAAGAAAACTATGGTTCTAGTCCATGTATCCCTAAGAAACCCATGGCTTGGCAAATTGTTAATGGCAGAAAAGGGAAAAGTCGTCACCGTTGAATCAAACAAAGAGGAGGAAGACTTGCAAGCTCTAATCACTCAAATTGAGGTGCAAGACGATGTGGCAGAGGATGTCTCACCAATTCCTTCTATGACAAAGTTGCCTACGTACGTCCCCCAATGGAAAGGGAAAGCCAAGATACCAAAAGACCTGGAGGCCATGAAGAGCGCGCTCCAGACCCCGCTCCTCCCTGATGATATAATGTTTGAAGGTCCACCTTTAGGATGAATACCTACCATGAAGTTCAAGGATTGAGACCTCGCAGACAGTGAGAACTTCCCACACCTGGCCACAGAGAGTTTAATGAAGTAGAAATGGTTGCGCGGTGTGGATGTTGGCATTGTGGCTAAAGTGTTGTCCTTGATGGCAACCCATTCAGGTGATAGATCACAGTACTTCAAGTCAGCAGCAAAGATTGATGATCAGCTATCAAATATTGAAGAAAATAAGGGGTACGCAGGTACACCTTACAGAAGGTGCATATACGCAGGCTGGTGTTACATAAAGTGCGTACATACCCACAGTTATCCCGTTCAGGAGGTGCGTAGCCCCAGTTCACTTACTTCAAGGCAGAGAAAAGCACACGCGGGGTTTGTTATGTTTAACTCTTGGTATTTAGCCGACGAAATTGTGTTATTATGGTTTTGGCCCATGGTATTGTTTTATATTATTATTATTATTGAGCCCCATGATCCATGATTTGAGGAAGAGCTTGCCTATATAAAGCAAAGGAGATCATTTGGCTTGAGCATGTTTTGGGTTGAACATCTTATGAGAGCTAGATCTGAAATACTATGATCTCTTGGAGTAATGTCTAGATCTAAATAAGGCGCAGCTGCGGAGGTGCGAAGGCGCCACAGAAGGTGCAGTGCGGAGACGCCACAAAGGCACCACAGAAGGCGCAGCACAGAGGCGCCGCAGAAGGCGCAGTGCGGAGACGCCACAGAGGCGCCACAGAAGGCGCAGTGCGAAGGCGCCACAAAAGGCGTAGTGCGGAGATGCCACAGAGGCGCCACAGAAGGCGCAGTGTGGAGACGCCACAGAGGCTCCACAGAAGGCGCAGTGCGGAGGCGCCATAGAAGGCGCAGTGTGGAGACGCCACAGAGGCACCATAGAAGGCGCAGTACGGAGGCGCCACAGAAGGCGCAGTGCAGAGACGCCACAGAGGCGCCACAGAAGGCACAGTGCGGAGGCGCCACAGAAGGCTCAGTGCGGAGACACCACAGAGGCGCCACAGAAGGTGTAGTGCGGAGGCGCCACAGAAGGCACAGTGTGGAGGCGCCACAAGAGACGCCACAGAGGCGCCACCGAAGGCACAGTGTGGAGGCGCCACAGAAGCGCAGCTGTGTACTTCTCTTGAAATCAAATTAGTTGTCCATGTTTATCCTTGCTGTGTTCTGGGTCTGGTTTCTGGTATTATGATCTGATAACAGTAGTCTGAGAAGTGATTGATTATGTTCTTAATGACTCATCTTCATGTGATCTGATGGACTAGA
>APFE031665539.1:94860-115821 GCA_000404065.3 Pinus taeda
CAGATTATGTGTTGTGCTTCAGTGTATCCAGTATGAAAATTGATGAAACGTGGTACCTGGAGGAGAAAATATTGTAGGTCAGCACCTACGTACTAGTATCTAAGCTAGTACAAGAGCTAAAGGAAATGTTTGGAGCATTGTAGCAGGTAGTAGCCTGCATACTAGTAAATGGATTAGCTAGTACAAGAGCTAAAGGAAATCTTTGGAGCATTGTAGCAGGTAGTAGCCTGCGTACTAGTAAATGGATCAGCTAGTACAAGAGCAGAGGGGGTTGTAGCTCCCGTACTAGTATAAGGCTGCACCAGTACAAAATATTGTAAAAGGATTTTCTTATTAAGAAGAAGATTGAGATGACTTGCAGTAGGTGGTTTTCTCCCGCATTGGGTTTCCACCTTATATCATGGTGTTCATGTGTGTGCCTTACGTGTGATGATCTATTCTATGTTACTGCATCTGTTAACTGATAATATGGTTGATAATGTTCTAATGCACTCATTGAAGATCAATTAACATAATCATAAGAAGTTGTTGAAGTAGCGTATATGAATCAGAGTTTGGAAATGAAAAAGTTTTATTAATGTGATAATACTGATTCACCCCCCCTCTCAGTATTATTTCCAACAGTGGAGAAGGCTGGGTTACTCCATCTGTGATGGATACCCCACTACCACTATGCGCCCATCACCATTTTCGTCATCAGGTAGCTGTTGTGCCTGGTGCATAATGGGTATCTCTGGCTAGAGGAGCCTATTCCCATTACGGTCGACCTAATTCATAGAATTTCTCGGTTGGCCTTCAAAGAACATGACCTTGTGGCCATACCAGAAAAAAGCAGCGACTTGGCCCTCGCAGAAGCCATGAAGGCCAAGTATAAACTAGAGAAGAAAAAGAGGGGGTATGCAATAACAAGCATTAAGGACAAAGGGATGCATGTAGCTACCCAACTGCTGGTTGGCAAGTTGATGAGGAAATGTTGTGCTGACGAAGTACCAGCGTTTGTGATTGCAGTGACAGAGTAGTGCGTAGAGGGGGTACAGCTCAACTGGGTGCAGTTCCTCTACAAGGAGTTTCTGATGAACTACAAGGAGGCCTAGTAGTAGGGTAAGACCTTCCACTATGTGTGGTTGCTCTTATCCATATTGTTGGTTGTAGGGGAACTGTTGGAGGACAGTTAGTTTCCTAGTATTAAGGATGATCTACTTGAAGCCGCAAGGTGCACCTCGCTCTGGGCTACAAAAAACGTGAAGAGGATTCGGGAGACAAAGGTCTTCTGGGTGTTCATGGAGGCAAGAATTCGAATATGGATCAAATGAAGGCTGCACCTGTCTCCCATGGTTTATAATAGCTTGCAGAGCTCGCAGAGTTCAAGGTAGATATGCATAACCTGTGTATCCAGGCGTGCAAGGATCTAGTGCAGAAATGGGTGAAGCTTCCATTCATCACAAGAGATGATGTGATCTTCACAGTAATGGAGTCATGGCCTTCAGATTTGCGCTCCCTAGACTTGGCAGGAATGGAGAAGGTTGCAACCCAACAAATAAAGAAGGCCACCAAGTTGTGCATCATGAAACTAGCTGAAAAGAGGCGTCAGGAACAAGACGTAGTCGCAGAACAGAAGACGGCTAATGCAACAACAGTGCCACAGATGACAGAAACCACAACAATGCCAACAGATGAGCCCGAGGAGGACTAGGAGATGTCCACGGGGCAATAGACCGAGGAAGTGGAAAGGATAGAAAAGCGCGTGGACCCTGGTTTAGCATCGACCCAACTCAAGCGGCCACGCATCCATGAGAGAAAAGCTCCCAGGAAGAAGGTAAAGGCGACAAAGACGTCCGTCAACCCGATAACGCTCATAGAAGGTGATCTGTTTGACATCGATACAATGATTCGTGAGGTCACAAAGGATGTGCTCCAGGAAATAAGGATGGAGCAGAACATTGTGTTGGGAGCACTCATCACGCAGTTACAAGGCTTACAAGTACAACCCACCCAAATAGGTACAATGGCTCTATACGTCACAACAGGAATTGCAGAAGCCGAACAGGCGCTGCGAGCCTGTAGGGACAACACTTTCATGTTGCCCGAAGGCACCCTAGCAGTAGCAAGCGAGGTTGATTAAGCTGCGATGAGCAGCATGAAAGGCGTCGGCTTAAACTTGGTAGCCCTGCCGCGTGAAACCCTGTACTAGTTACGAGATGGGGTCGTTGCAGAGCTTCGCGCCAGGGAAGGCCGCACGATCCAGGTCTTGAACGAGCAGAAAATCAACATGGATTAGCTTAGCCTCCAACGTAATGAGTTGGTTTCACAAGCTCACGGACTCGAGCAGGTGGTAGAGGATGCATGTAGAAGCATACCCGAGTTGGTTGTGCCAGCAGAGCTACTAATAGCAAAGAAGGTCCACAGATTGGCGGTCAAAGTCCGCGAGGCCAGGGAGGAAATGGTGAAGCTTTAGTTGAAGCTGAACCTGCAGATCGCCAAGCCACGGTTGAAGGCGCAACCTTCCACGGCCAAAGAGGTCAGAGAGCAGTGCGCCCGTGCTATTCAAATATAGTTGGAGCAAATTGGCCAAGCAATACAGGAATACACTAGAATGTTGGATCAAGCACTAACCATGCTTACATACTTGCAGGAAGATTCGAACATATAGTGCCTAGAGACATAGCTGCATGAGTTGTAGTATGAGTACGATAGTGTCTGGGGGACCGTTTAGATGGTTATCCTTACTAAATGACTCGCCAAACTATAGCAGACAAGGGCACTGAAGGACCAATTAGACACCGCGCAAGAAAAGAAGCCCTGCTTAAAGTGCACATCCAACCATGGATCGATGAAGCTTTCACAATTACAGCTACCATTGAAGGAAAGCTAGCACAAATACAGGAACTTTACGTGGTTAGATAGGAATGTGACCTTGCTCATGAAATTTTAGAGATACACGTGCAGCAAGTATAACAGACAGCGGGACAGTGTGCCGCAGACACTAAAGCTACGCAAGACCTGCTGGATGGACTCCGCGCAAAGATCGCCGCACCAGCAGAGTGACTCGAGACAAGTCATGATGATTTTGTTTGGGGCCTGTTGGGCATGAGATCCCCCACAATAGGTTTTGGGGTTTAAAGCCTGAGTTTTGGTCAATTGTATGATAAGACTCCGCGAAATGTGGGCGCGGAGCACAAAAGTCTAGGCTGAGCCATAGGGTTGTGCGCCCTAAGAATTATAAAATAATGTAAAGTTGTGCCAACCTACCCATGGTTTGCGGACCATGGGATTGTATAAATAGAGCAAGGATCTAAGTGAAAAGATAGTTTTTTGGCAAGCAAGTAATAGATAGATGTGAAGGCATGGTTAGAGCATAGGAGAAAAGTTAAAGTGTATTGGGTCGTAGTAGTAGGAAGAGGCTCTGCAGCTGAGTGCACAGAGGCCTAGTAGAGTCCACAACTAAGTGCACGGACCCCTGCAGCTGAGTGCGTAGGGCGGAGTTGGGTTTGTATTTGGAACTGAAAGTTAATAAAGAAGACTATTCTATGCATCTATTCTTGAATCCTTATTTTGATGTTATACTTTGTTGTTACTCTATTTATTTACTGCACGCACTAGATAAATACTCGTATAAATGCTTGTATGTAAATTTAATCTAAGTAATCAGCTAACAGAGCCTAATTAAGGAATACTCGGGCAAATAACACGGGTCATGTGGCCACTAGAACTACGCAAAGACAGTATCACAGGGCGCGGAGTGCCCGTAGGTGCACTTAGCGTAGTAAATGTGAAGGTTGGACCACATACTAATCACCACATATCAGACATCCCCAGGGTGCAGAAATCTGGTTCTAGCACCCTCCCATACTACCTCAGGTGAGACCTCAATCCGTGCTCCGCAGGCTGTTGATGAAAGGGCTAGTAGTACCGAGATTTGCTTGGCTAAATCACTTTTGAACTTGGGTCAGGCCCCATCAAGCCAACATCCTATCATCCACAAACATATGGATAGATTGAGATAGTGAAGACGAGTCTTGGGAATTTGCTATGAAGTTTAAGTGGTGAACATCCTAATCCTATTTATAAGATATGGTCTTAACACAAGTTGAGTTCGCATACATGACTCCATGGAGAGGTCAACTAGTAAGAGTCCATTTCATATTGTTTATGAAAGGCCACTAGAAGATGTTGTGGACTTGATAAAATTTCCATACTCAAAGGAAAGGAAGAGTATTGATGCAAGAAATTTTACAAATAACATGCAAGATATGCATGAATAGGTGAGGAAAAGGCTACAACAAAGTAATGATAGATATAAGGTGAAAACATATTTGAAGAGGAGCGATTATTTTTGCAAAAGGAGTGATGGAAATGGTACATCTACAGAAAGAAATATTTCTAAGGGCTACCTACAACAATTGGAAATTTAGAAAGATAGGCCCATTCAAAATTCGTAGATTTCTTTTTGAAAATGCACGCAAATTAGAGTTGCCTAAAAATTTGGATATCTCACCAATATTCAATGTTGTTGATTTGTATGAATTCGATGAAGGGAAAGATTGTAAGGGTATAGGTACACAGAGGGAATGGAAGGAACAAATTCCAATCAAACCTATTAAAGAGGTGTAAGAAATGTTGGCCACAACAGTTGGAAAGAAGACCTACTAAAAGGAGCATCTAGAGTATTTATTCAAATGGAAAAACAAGAGATTTGAAGATGCATTGTAGGTGACTGAAAAAGAGCTAACACACCTATAAGGTACTTCAATCTCTCAAAGAAATACAACATGAGCTAGTAGCTCATATTTTATTACCAAGGGTGTCTCATGGAGGAGCATCCTTCGCCTTGAGAAATCCTCATCAATTAAAAAAAGTTTATGGTTCAGTTCATAATGTAGGAAAATAACCACCACAATTCCCATGTATTTTAAGTTGCTAACTATCCTAGGATTGTGTTTCTGATTCTCCTGTTATGTGGAGTTGCTAGCACACCCAAGCCTGTATTTTTTGCTACTCCTATTGTCGTGTTTTAATAAAGTAACAATGACTTTTGAGGTCAAAAATTGGTAGGAAGATAGGTGCGTGATCACAAGCTTGCATGAATCATCTAGAAGAACAAATATTTTTGAGTCATCATTTGATGCAAAGAAAGTGGTCAAGACTCATAACCGTTAAAAGAATTAATCCAAGGAGGTATATGCACGTCGAGGCTTGGAGGAAGAGGAGATTTGATCACAAGCATTGGGACATAGGAATTCGATTCACTGGGAAAGAATTTTGGTCATTCAAAGTTGATTTGGTACAAAGAGGCATGACTTTAGAAGTCATGTAGGATGTCAAACCTGCAAGTGTTTTCTTTCCCTCTAGATATGAATGCAAATTGGTCATAAAAACTTAATAAAAATACAACTTAAATGAATAACAAAAACTTGTATTCTAATAAAAAACACATCTTATTGCTTTGTTTCTATGTATATATTGTGTCTTTGTTTCCTTCATCGCAATGTTAATTAATATTGATGTTTAGAAAAAAATGTGTATGTGTCGTTGTGCACTTGATAGGCAAGGGGGGTTAAGGCTACAAAGAAATAAGGGAAGGAAGTTACAATACTCCCCATCCGCCTCATAAAATGTCTTAATGTACATGTTATGTAAAATATCTTAATGTCAATTGTGTATATACTATATGTTATTAAAAAAAGTATGTATATATGATATCAAGAAATAAGTTTTTATGGATAAAATGTTTGAAATAGTTTCACTATTTTACATTTTATCTCTTTTTAAGTATTTTTTTGGTTAAGTTTTCCCTGAAATCTAACAAAAAAGTTTTGGACTTACAAATTTAAATTAAATACTAGAGCCACACTTAAAATGGATTTATACTAATAATATAAAACATCACTAATTTGTTTATTGGTATTTCAATTACACCAAATTACTTAACATGATTATATCTTAAACATAATGTTTTTTTTAATCAGTTAAAACTAATTTTAATTATAAATCATCTAAAAATTAAACTTTTATTAACAAATTTGAAATTTTTATCAACACTTTTTCTCTTTTAATATTTAATATATACATATATATAATTTGTTATGAAATCTTTAAAAATCAACCACCATATAAGATGAAACTGAATTATTTATTTACATAAATAAAATAAAATAATTTATATATTTTTCTAAAATTTTGAATAAAAAAAAGAATCGGTATTAATAACTAAATATAAATATTAAAATTAAAAAAGGTATGTACTCCTATATAGTCAAAGATAAATATTAAACTAATCAAAAATAAATATTAGAATATTGTCGAACAACTTTCCACAAACTTTGATAAATATTAAAATAGTCGAAAATAAATATTAAAAGAGTGTGCGACAACTTTCCACAAACTAACATTTTCTACATTTTCCATCATTGTGAAGAGCATAAATTCCAATTTAAAAAGTATAAAAAATTATTACACTTTTATAGATAATAGAAGATAAATAATCGGTAACAACCTCCAACAAATTCTTAAATCTTGATTGATATATTTAAAGTTTTACCATGGCAAGAGGCTAATTTATCATGATAGTCTGGACTGTATTTTTTTCACTCAAATTTAATCAATTTTTTTCAAAAATTAGAATGTTGAGTGTTTAAATTTTGAATTTTAATTTTTTTTATGATAAAAATAAATTCAGTATTATCAAAAATTTTGAAATATTCAAAATAATTATAACTTCATAACTTTCACTTAAATTTTCATTTCTTTTTTCATAATCTTACCAATTCTTTTAAACTACACTAATTTATTACCTCCCACAGAAAAGGTGAGTAATCTCGTTAAAAATACGACAAAGCAATGTTTAATTTCTTCATTGATATATATTTGAGAAAATTCCAGACACTGTTTGATGCCAGATATTAAAAACAAAAGTGAGACCTCATTTTCATCCCCAAAAACAAAAGTGAGACCTCATTTTCATCCCCAAAAGTGAGACCTCATTTTCATCCCCAAAAGAGTGCAGTGGTTCAATGCTCACTGCGCCTCTGGGGTTCTCGATGTTTGATGCCAGATATTAAAATAAAAATGGAGATAAAAAAGTGAGACCTTATTCCACTCCCCATATATTTCATTCCTAAAAGAGTGCAATGGTTTAATGAAATAAAAATAACTATCTTTCATTCCTAAAAGAGTGCAGTGGTTTAATGAAACAAATATATTCCTGGAATGTTGCGAATACTCTGAACAAAAATTGTATAATTTTCAGTAAATTCGGTACACCAAGATATCCAATATCTGGACCTCCATCATTTGTTCTGTGCAAAGAATAGAGTTCAATATGAACACATATAAATCAAGATATATACAACAACCAATAAAGGCTGCACCAGTTTCCATTTAGGTCTGGTGGCTGCCACTGTTCATCACGCGACAGCAGCGAAAATACCCTCCTCATGGAGGCCTTGGCAGCAGACCTTTCCTCCGCATCCACACCCATCTCGTTCTAGTTGCTTAATGCGTCTATTTATATCCACAAAGTTCCTTCTGATTTCATTTTCCCTTCCCGTAACTTGTGGACCATATATTTCCATATGTGGCCGATGTTCTTGAGCAGGCTGTGAAACCGAATCACTAAGAGAGATTGCGAGTTGCAAACTGGGTGGCAGCTCTGATCCTCCGCTAACACTGGGCATCAAGGGGTACCAGTTCTTGATTGATACCGTGGGAGATGCCAACAGATCCTTCCATGGTATCTCAACCCATCCCACAACTTTGGACGCTCTGAACATATTTCCCAGAACTTTAACTTTGCCGCTCCTCTGCCTCAACTCAAACCTAACAAACTGCTTTTGCAATTCCCGAATAACATTAACATCGTCCATAATCCCTCCGCACTCCAAGCAGAAAGTTTGCTTCCATTGAGGGTTTGACCTTGCCATTACTTCCCTTGAATTCACTGCAATATTCTTGTCCTGCCCTTTGCCAGTCGGAAGATAATACCGAACAAACATACTGTCTCTACCCCCGTCAGGCTTAACTGTAACATTTCTAGCTTCCAAAATCTCCAAATTCAACACCATACGCCTTTTCCTTCCATGGGCATCCATTCTACTGGTGCTTGAAGCCAGTTTAATGTACCAGTATCAAAATCGTCCGGCAGAAAGTTTCAGCATTAACAGGCAACACAAAAATTCCTCAAACTCCTTTTGTGCATAACTAATCCATAGCATATGATGGCATACACATATACCGGGAAACGATCTGATTTTATCTCCAGAATCTTATGACAATAGCTTTTATTATATGTAATCTTATGTGATCGGATAAGATCTGACGCTGCAGTGACAAGGATAATGAAATGTTTAAACAATTTCCATGTGTATTATATAGTGTGACTGTAAGTTTTGAGTTGTTATTCTAGAAGATGTCATTTTTTTGTTCTGAGATGTTATTCTAGAAGATTTCTTTTTCTTATGTGTGTGAGTTATTCCATTTGTATTATATAGTGTGATTGTGAGTTATGAGGTATTATTCTAGAAGATGTCTTTTTCTTATGTGTGTGAGCTATAGCTAAGTCATGTTCATGTCATAGATCCACATTCTTTGAATTTTATATTCTAAAAATTGTCGATTTATTCCTATATATGTAATTTCTTATTGATTAATAACATTGTGTATCATTATGTAACATTGTGTATGATGCTAGCTATCATACATTTTCGAAACTTGGTATCCAAGTTTGTTCTAGCTTAATTCCCTTACGGGAAGGCCAAGAAGATGAGAGGGGTTTGAGTGTTATTGTTCTATATATAGATTAGCATAGAGTGTCTGACATCAAATTAATTTAGTGTGTGATATTTCTTGTGCGTGTGTGTTTTTTTGTGGGTCATGGATAAAGCTATATAACATTGTGAAAATAATAATTTCACGTTGTGTGTGGAGCTTCTTAGAAGAAACAAGATTGTGATCTCACTTAGAAGACGATAATGGCCTTGCCATCAAAATGATAATCTACAACAAGACTACCTTCCAAATTTTCAAGTTAGGCTAGTTGTCAAAGAGCCCTACTTTATATGAGTCACTAATGCTAGCATTCTTATTCACATGGATAACCATGCCAACGTCCACAAGCTGGTGATTAAGGAGATGTTGTGTGTGAACGTGAAGGAGGTGAGGAAGAGGGTCAACATGCGCTTCAGAGAGAAAAATTGGTATGTAATTGCTAAGAACTATACAAAGTGCATCGATGCCACTCTCCTCCAGCTCAAGGAGAGAGTGTTGAATGAAAATAAATACATCAATACAAGTTGTTGCCATGTGTATTTCAACCAAGAAGATATGTGGCTATAGTTGAAGGAATCGTAATAGACCCTTGAGGATTCTGATGAGGCCTTTGGGATCGATCGTAACCATCTAAAATTGCTCTATCGAAAAGGCTATGCTCTGGTCTAGTTGAGGCACTATGCATCAGCGTGTGAATATTTTAGGAGAGTGGTTGATGGTTTTGCTATGAAGGATTTGTTTCCTTCTTTATTAAGCAATTTGTTTTCTCACTTTTTAGTTAAGTTTCTTTATGAGATATGAAGAACCAAAATTATTGAACAAAGTATCATACTTCAAGTTAATGGTTCTTGACATTTTTGAGTTTCGAGAGAACATATCACTGATTTGGTTGCGTTTATAATCTATTTTATGCTAGTGGTTTGGTTGTTCTTCGGTGCTTCAAGATTAATAATTATAAATTATATTTGTGCGTATGTAAGTTTTTGTATGTGAAAAAAGGTCAAGTTGTAGGATAGACTTCTGAATACACTCAATACCTAGGCTACTTACCTGTATAAGTGTCAAAAAATTGTAGTTCGTTGCATTTGGATATATGGAAGTAAGTCCATAGAGTAATTCAGTATCAAGGCAATCTTTCGGGGTAGTAAAAAATAGTTAATCTTGCAAATACATGAGTGATGGTCAAAAGCAATTGTGTCTTATATGGGTCAAGTGGTAGCTCGAAGTTGGTGATTGAGAAAGAGCATTGTCTATGAGATTCTAGAGTGGGTGTAAGTGCTAATAAATACCAACAATGCAAAGATCAATATTGTGATTTGTTATTTTAATATTTGATATGTAATCGCTAAGGGAGGTACTTGGAAGTAATGCTTCCATGTAAATTACATATTGTGATTGTGTTCCTAGAAGATGTTGTTTTCCTATATATGTGATTTGTAGTTGAATCATGCTCGTGTCATATATTTTCCTTCTTTGAATCTCATCTTTTAAAAGTTAGTAATCTATTCCTATATGTGCAATTTCTTATGTGATCAATAAACATTATATATCATTTTTGTTTGATGTATAAATAATGCTCGCTATCACACCTTATCCTAACTTTTATATACTATGAGATATGTTTTTATCACATATGAATTGTCCTTTAATCATAAATATGTGTATATTAGGCATCATTTTCTTAATGTTTGAAAACATAAATATTTCTATGGCATGTTTTTAACCATTCTCATTAGGATTTTAGGATTTTATATATGTAACAACATTTACACAGTTGTTTAATTTTAATGTAATGTGTTTTTCTATTAAATTATATTTTAAATTTATATTTAACTTTTAATTATGTGGATTGTTTACTAATGCATTAAATACTACTAATTATATTAAAGTTAAAGTATTTAATATATATGGATTAATACTATTATATTTAAATGGTGATAATGATGTTGATTAACATATATCAATTACTTAGTACATTAATGTGGTTGTAGTTAGTTGACGATGGAAAAGCATGGGGAGGATTAGTAAACCATGTTTTGATTATTATTAGCCATGGTTCAAGATGTTTACTTATAAATGACCATGATAGATTATGGTTGATTATGGTTGAACATGTTGACAATGTTCATAATGTTGATCATGGTTGAACGCTTAACTATTGGTTATCATGGTTGTATTTTGTTGACCGCAATTAACAATATTTGATCATGGTTAACCATGGTTGTCCATGATTGATCGTAGACATAGTTAGCCATGGTTATGGTTGACCACTTAACCATGGTTGACCATAGTTGACCATGATTGACCACTTGTCTATGGTTGATCATGGTTGACTAAGGTTCTCAGTTTCATCATGGTAAACCATGGTAGACCACTTATCCATGGTGGACCATTGTTGGGCATGGAAAAACTATGGTTAGCCACTTGATTATCGTTGACCACTTGACCATGGTTGTCCACGGTTGACTAAGGTTAACCATAGATGACCATGGTTGACCACTTGACTGTGATTAACATGGTTGACTAGATTTTCTAAGCTCAAAACATGGTTGACCATTGTTAATCATGGTTGACCATAGTTGATCACTTAACCTTGGTTGACAATGGTTTACCATGGAAGACTTCTTAGCCATGGATGACCAGTTGACCATGGTTGGCCATGTTATCTATGGTCAACCAAGGTTGACCCTATTGAAAATAGTTAACCATTGTTAGCTATGGTTGAGAAAGGTTAATAATGCCCTTTGGTTGGCCATGTATGACCTTGTAAAATATGTATGGAAATTTTTGACCATGGTAAACTAAGATGGACAATGATCGGTCATGGTTGACCATTACTGCCTATGATTGAGTATACTTGACGAGGGTAGATCATATTTAACCATGGGTGAATATGATTAATCTTCGTTAACTATGTATGACCATGGTGGATAGTGGTTGAATGAAAGGTGTCCATTTGTGACTGTGGTTAACCTTAGATGGTCGTGATTGACTATATTTGAACATGGTTGACTATAGTTTACTATGGTTAGATTGCATCACAATGTGTTATGTTTGCTTGTAATGTTATGAAATGTTCATCACATTGTCATGTTGGGTATGCTCATCAAATTGTAATGTTAGATCTTATTTGACATATTATGATCCGTAAACTCCTGTGGATATTCCACTGGATAGTTCGTAACACCAAATATGATAATAATATATTAAAAAAATGAAAATTTACACTATTACAATTTATTAAACTTTAATATCTATATATTTAACTATAATTAGTGCATGCATGTGAATATACATTATGAAAAAAAGTAGAGAATGACAAAATAAGTTCACACACACACATAAGACAGAAGATATGCTCTTTGGAAAACCCTTTCAAGAGAAAATCCAACTGGAAGGTGAGGCTACTTCACTCTCTTTCTCTGTTTGGGATGTTGAAAATGGCAACAAGAAATGCTAAAAATAAAAGTGCTAAAAATAGCACTGCTATAAATAGCAGTTTGGGTACCGGTGCTAGATTGAGCAACAGGGAATGAAAAATGGAAGTTCTAAAAATAACATTGCTATTTGTAGTATTTCAGGGTGGATTCCTATTTTAGTTAGTCCCTAAACTAAAATAGTGAAGTAAAATTCGAATTTGAACTTAACTGCTGTTTAAAAATAAATAAATTAATTCACCATGAGTTAATTAGTTGTGAAAAATCAAACATGAAGTCTATGTGAGGACATGCAACAGTTTCTCCATTAATTGAGGAATTTATCCATCAGTTAAAGAGATAAGGATGAGTTCTAATTTGAGTTGTATTTAGTTGGCTTAGTTAACTGAGTCAAGTCCAGTTAGATTGATTTAAACAGTTTGTTTATATTAATGTGAGTTCAGTTAGTTAATACATGCTTGCATATAACTACTTCAGTTCAGATAACTGAATATTCTCTCATGAATAACTCATTCATGTCAGTTTAGACAGAGACCTAGTTGAGATCAGAGGAGGGACAATGTACTATCAGTTGGATGAATTTTTCCTATAAAGGAAACTCATCCATGGAGAAGGATTTATCTCCTTTAGGATTGCGCATTTGGATCAAAGGTTGGTGAGTGTGTGAAGAGGCCAATTCACACAAGTGGTTGCACTCGACCCCAACGAAAATTGCACAAAGAAATAGGAGGCTTGGAGGGCAGAGGAGAAGGTTTGAGAGAGGCATTTAACTTTCTATGAGCAATAGAGGGATTGCGAAGAGAGCAGGATAGCTTGTGAGTTGATTCTTTTTGTAATCAAGACTATATTTCCACTTGTATGATAATACAGAGTTGGGGTTTTAGGCTGAGGCTTTCCCCGTGATATTTCTTCTGTGTTATGTGTGATTGCTTCTCATTCTCAGTTATATGTGTTCTCATTGATTGTGCTGAAATTGATTAAGCTTCTGCAAAGTGTTGTAGAAGTAGATCTTGTATTGTGTTTTAGTATATTGCATAATCTGTTGATCTACAATGGGAATTTCTACATGGAAATATGGTTGCTAGTACAAATAAGTAATTTCTGTGGCCCGTGGGTTACTACAGTGCACATATCATCTCTGTGTACTCTACCTCCTATCTCTCTTAGCTATCCTTTCTCAGCTATGGAACAAAATTCTCTCAGAAGAATGACCTGTTTATAACACAGCCCAATAGCTTACTAGTGGTTAAGTTTGAATAAATCAACTCTTAGCTAGAGTTACAAAATATACTCTTCTAGAGTCTTTTATATCACAAACACGTGTATAGCCACTTTTCCATGAATAATGGGGGATAACACGATATCCTCCCAAACTATAGGTGTGAAAACAGGAAGGTAAACTTTTGAGTATCATAACTTTTGCATACGAACTCTGATTGACACACTTCTTACGTCATTGGAAAGGTACATGTGTGTAGAATAGTATGAAAGGGGTGGTCATGAGAATCAAATTTTTACCCACAAAAAACATTGTTTGATGCCTCAAAACACTCTTGAAAGGTTTCAGACATCATTTCGCCAAACTAGGACCCACTGGTAAAAATGGTCGTCTGAGCTAATTCCTCCATGTTTTCCACTCTAAATGCATTGAGGTGGATGAAAAACAATATGATGATCCTATTAGGGTCCTATAATTTATATGATCAATTGATGATTATCTATTGATTTTCCCCCATGAGATGTTGTAAATAATTATTACATTCTGCAAATTATTTTCAAAACTTCAAAGAAAGAAGAAAAATAAAAAATATGATATAAAAAAAAGAGAAAGAAAAAGGAAAAATAACTAAATAGGGGACAAAACACACACACACACATACGCACACATGTGTGTGTGTGTGTGTGTGTGTGTGTGTGTGTGTGTGTGTGTGTGAAAACAAAAGGAATCGAAAGAATAAAAACACAATTAGAAAATAAAAAATGAGCCCCTATAGCGAGCTAATCAAAATGCCGCTTTAATTTTAAAATTATGAATTTCATATATTATTATCCAAAATTTGGTTATAATGCTTTACAATTTGGTTATAATGTATTATGTTATGAAATAATATGATAAGATTCAATTTTCGTTTGTGGTTAAATGGTGTGCTCAAACCAATAGCCCAAATCATTCTCACCAAGATCTATGGCGGAGGGATAATTTCACCCCCTGCACTCTTGACAGTTAACGGGGGGGGAGTGGTTTTCACTCAAACCACTTTGAGCGACATTGTGGCTCTTGGACCATTTCAGGGGGTCCCCTCTCGAAACTACTTACCACTTGCACCCACCCCCTGAAATACTGCCGTCTCCTACCAACTATCTATTACCTCCACCAGTAAACTCCCGCCACCTATCTTCTCATCCGCCACTCCACTATTGCCTTTTTTACTAACACTTCACCCTCTGTACGTTGACTAGTCATTCAACATTCAAATATTTACCACAAAATCCAATATTGAACTTTGTTGCATTTAAAGTTCCCGTCACTTATTTGTTTTCTCAATAAATTGTCCTCACTCCATAACATTAATTTTTTCATTATACGACTGATCGAACTGCTATAAAAACCAATGGAAGCCTATAATTCATTACTTTCACAACACCATCGATTCTATAGGTCGAAGATCAATCTGCCACCAACTGACAACATTCTACAACAATTTTTCCTCTGCGAAGTTGACCAAATTTCACTTGGATAACCTTGTCCTTTATAATTATTTCTATCAAGTATTTTCTGATACTGTTATTTCGCCTTACTATTGTTCCATTTCCAATCCGTTGACATGCAAAGTTAAGGGGAAATTTCCAAAGAAAAATATCAGGATTTCCCTTGTCCCTAATTTTGATAAATCCCCTCTGATCGACACCCAATATAAAATTGTCGAGACCCATTGTGAATTTTACCTTTATGAACTTCAAAACTAGGCTAAACAAAAATTACTTGACAAAAGTGATGATCTGAATGTTTTGGAATCCCTTCAGTTTATTTTCCCCCAAACTCACTTTTTTCTTGAATTCTCCACTTGGTGCCATCTCCAATACCTGCCAAGCCAAAAAGTTGTTATTTCCCAGAGTACGTCGCCTTCTCAATTTCACCTAAAAGTATTTTCTAGGTCCTACAACTTGAATACTAAGTCTCCCATCATCCTTTCTTAGTCGATGTATTGATGAAATTATACAAAATGTTGACTTTCCATTAGAGAGCACAAATCTTCAAATGTTTCCTTCCCAAAAATATCGAATTACCTCATACCCAGTTTTGATCTTCCCAGAAATGTCCAAACAAGTAACTTCTATGGTAACCCAACTACTTGGGTATTATAATGATCAATGGGTAGATGAAATAGTTATGGGATTTTTGGCATTTATTTTTATTGTATTTATTTATTTATTTATTTATTATTTATTTATTTTTTATTTATATTTTATATTTATTTATTTATTTTTATTTATTTTTATTTATTTTTTTTTTTTTCAGTTGAAAAAATCCATCTGTTTTTTTCAATCACAGTCAATTTCTATCCAATGTAATGCATGATCAATTTGTAAATTTCAAAGCCAATGGTGTTTTCAAATATTAGTCGGTATTGGTTTATCTTATGTTATTTCATCAATTAGATAGGTTGAAATTTCCTTTATAGAAGACAAATAATGAGGGCAATCCTTTGTCACTGATTCACTCGACTTCTCTAGTTAGAAATAACTCAGAGGAGTATACTTACACTAATTTTTTTGATAAGTTTCAACATACCTCATTATGCTTACTTTGCAGTGATGTGATCCTAAGGATTTCACCATAGATATGGAAGATATTGCACTTGTTAGAGCAATCAAAATTCAGAGACTGATATTTATACTAGAATTATACTGAAATTAGAATATACAAATTAGAGTTACCTCCTCACAGGTTAACAATGTTTGTACCAGTCAAAATATTTGCATTAGAATATAGTAGACAAATGATGAACATGGATGAGCTGCACCTTGTATCATACAAAAAGAAATCATGTTTCAAGATAAAAGCTCATATAAGCCCTTATATTGTCAAATCTAGAGCTGCAACAGAGGAGATGGAAGCTATTTTAAGTCAAATGAAATTTAAGCTTAGCTTCTCTTGGTCATATGATCCTATGGGCATCATTTCAAAACTCAGATTGGAACATAAGGGTAATTCCCATGCGCATACACTAAGGCCCAAAATTGAACAGTATGATAACCAAGAGGAATGGACAGAGGGAACTTTAAAAGAAGCTGAAGAACAATTGGTTAGTTAGTCATCCATGCAGATGCCTATTCCCAAGGAAAAGGAGGGCATAAGGGAGAGAGAAGCCATGTCCCCTACTGACTCTGAAACACAAGGTGCATAATTTTTTGTTTTTAAAAGGAGAAAGAAGGACCCAAATAGTACTCAAAAATCATAGCCTCAAGTTGATCCTTGGGCGATCACTATCCAATATGAATCTCTAGAAGAAAGGGATAGACAATGATCACCCATAGTAGTTTTGACAGGAACTCATGTCACTCCATTTCCTCACGAAAAATAAACAATTCAATCAACTACTATAGAGCCAATAGTCCAGTCTCCACTATCTTCTATTTCTCAAATTTCAACTCAACAGAGTATATTTTCAAGGTACGGGGAGATAAAGTTGAAAAATGGATCTTTAAAGGCTTCAAGTTACTCATAATTTTGGAAGCAGACATCGAAAACACAACATAGATTTCTCTCTGCATTCGACTCACAGAAAGGACAATTCCAAATGGCCTTCATGGAACCTTTAATGCCATCTCCTAGGAGTTATGAAGGCTACAAAGCCTCCATTTTCTCATTTGATACAAAGAAGATACATGAAATCGATCAAATCCATTTACACAAGAAAATGGGGCAGCTGATCTTTTCAATAATTACCAGTTCAGCCATGACTGCTTCCAAATTACAGTCATCCTTGAACAACATGCATTCTCATTTGAAGATTGAGAATATGTCCTCATTTGCTAAAGACAACATAATCAAATCTCTAGAAAATTTGATAATAAAGCTAGGAGATGATCCTGTTAATATCAAGGTAGTATAAGAGGCTATAAAGAGAAAAGAGGCAGATATTCAAGCATTAAGAAAGAAACTTAATCTACCATCCACCTAACATCCTCAAGCTAAAGAACCATTCCATAAATTTTACACTTATTTTACCATTTATTTAGTCAATTATAATTAGCAAACATCAAGGAACCATTCACGTGACTTTTGTACATATATATTTAATCAGGAAACCCTTCTAGGAGAAAAAACACAAAAGATTAATTTTATCATTACATAAATATAAGAAACTACTTCGAATTACATCAATACTTTTTAGCACCAACTCATATGAGACCCCCTTAGATCAACAAGCACCAACTTGCTAGAGACACCAACCTCATCTTTGTACAAGCACACACTTGTTGTAGCCAAGAATATCTACATTTCATACATTTGCAGACTAAGATATTTAGCTTTATGTTACATTAAACTATAGATTTGCATATGCTACTCTCTCTCTACTATCACTCTCACTCATCTAGATATCTCACAATGTTACTAGCATGCTCAAAGACTCTCACCTTCTCTACAACTCTCCTCACTTCAATTGAATTCACACCCCTTCATACTCAACATACCAACTTCCCTTCTCTCTCCAATTGAGTCATCACACACACACACATAACACATAAATCTTCTACCTCAATTCCTATAACCCCACACTACACAACAACTATATTTACAATTCAAACACTCTCATCTCAGATGGAAACCACATTAAATTTCATGACACTCAAAAAAGAAACTACATTAACTCTCACACATCTCAAATAATAACTTTCATAATACTCTCATAGATCAAGAAGGAACTTCTCATAATGAATGCAATATGCTTCATCTATAGCAATAGTTTCACTCAAACTTTTATACTATTAAATTATTATAACTAAATTTGTGCTTTGTCTTGGCCTCCAAATTGTAATTTACTTAGCTAAAAAAATTTGATCGAACACTTTGTTGTTTATATTCTTCTCCACTTGAGTCACTGTGGACTTGGTCATCGCAACCTAAAACTGAGTTTTCCCTATAAATGCTACTTAACTGTATTTTGGTGCTCGAAACACTAAATTCAATTGTGTCGCACCCTTAAGATTTAAAACATAGTGCATATGACTGAGTTCTCAGGATTGTTCTCTAACTGTTAGTGGAATTTCTTATGCTAACGTCATGTTATGGGTTTCCTTTGAGTGGTACCATGGTTCACTAAAAAATAAGCCACTTGACAACTCAATGAGGATATTTCCAATTGCCATGTGTTACTGCAATAGTAAGCCACATAATCTGTTGGCCACATCACTAACACCCATCTTCCATGTGTCTCTTTATTACAGTGCCATGCTATATTTTTTCCTTGTCACCACTAGTTTTTTTCCACTTGTCATCAATGCAAAGGAGGGGTTTGGTTCTATGTTTTGCAACTATTTTCTTTTCTAACTGAAAAGGACCCAAAGCATGAATTTTAATTATTTATTAGACTTCTCGTGCACGAATAAATCTTCATCTAGTGCCTTTTAACGCGAGCCATGCTCATCGCTCCAACCTTCTATACATTAATCAAATCAAACCTGGTGTTGTGCATTGTCATTCAACTAATAGTAAATTTCCTATTGATTTACTTCTTGTTTGGCACTTTCTGTTAATCATTGCGACTTGCCAAAAAATTTTAACATCTTCAACATAACTTGGTGCGACATGATGACGTGCCACATTACATCATCTCCATTCTATGTGTCACCCTTTGAGTGGTGCCATTTGTCTCTCATATTTGGCCCACTTGGTTTCTTTAAAGTGCCAAAATAGCATACCACATGTCACTTGCCTTGTCATGTCACGCCATCATCATGTTGAACTATCAAGCCAATTAGCTAGCACCTCATCCATATTCTCCAATCATATATTGCAACTTGCCACATTTTCTAGCTCATATGGTATAAAAGAAAGTCTTGGGGCCTGGTTTCCATTTTCATATGTTAAGCAGAAAGGAGGCTCACTCGATAATTCACAACATTTCTAGTAACATTATTTTTTCATCCCATGCCTCATGTTTCCACTTAAACCATGCACATTATGTTGGTGGGTTTTTTATTGATTTAACCTCCATTTTATTAAAGGTTGTGGTTAATTGTGGGCCCACCCCATATTATCGACAGCTAATAGAGTGGGAGGGGGTTTGCAATTCGTTGTTTCTGTGACTAAAACACAAATACCTTCCTCAATGCATGTTGGAAGCCAATCTGCATCGATTCTAATCCAATGGTCCATGTCAATTGCAGAACCCATATGTTTGATAGATATTAGAGGGTGGAGGTCCCCAATTTGGAATTTTGTGGAACTAAGAGGCTTGGAATACTACCAAACTTCAAACCACCATAAATCCTTATCCCTTAGGATTTTTTCCAAGTTCCCTTTAACTATAAGATCTCTTAGAGGGTTATACAACTATACTCTGTGAAAGAGTACATGACTTGATATACTATAGACAAAATGCCTTCAAAGATAGACCCTTGACATCAATGACCAATTGACACAAGTGAGAACCATCTTGAAATAACAAATTTCAATGTAGGCAATAAATAAAATATTTTAGTTTAGATAATTAAGTAATATTGACATATACTTAACAAAATATTATAACCATTCTAGTGCAGACAATGTATTCCATAGGTAAAATGATGCAAGAGCATGCTTATCCTTGGGAAAATCCTCATCAACCAAAACCAATTTTCTATTTGAGCTAATAATGTAGGAAAATAAGTGTTGCATCTCCCATGGATTTTTGTGCTGCTAACACTCCTATTCCATGGAATTGTTGACACACCCAAATCATTAGTTGTTGTTGCTCATGTAGATGCATTTTAATAAAGCAATGGTAACTTTTGAGGTGGAAAAATGGCAATAGGAAAGGTGGGAAATCATGGGATTGTGTGGATCATCTCGAAGGCTAAACGTTGTCAATTGATTATTTGATGCAAAGAAAATGGCCAAGACTCAAAATTATAAAAGAATGAAGCCAGGGGGAATTCTTAGGTTGGGAAGAAGAGGAGTTATGATCATTAGCGTTAGGACACAAGAATTCGGTTTGTTAGGAGAATGTTCTAGTCATTAGAAGCTAATTTGGTATAGATAGGTGTGATTCCGAAATGCATGTAGGATGTCAAACCTACAAGTGTATTTTTTCCCGCTAGATGTTAAAGTAATATAGTCAGAACATCTTTAAAAAAATACATCTTATTGCTATGCTTTTGTGTATCCATTGTTTATTTGTTTCCTTGATCACAATGTTAACTAATGTTTCTATTTAGAAAAGAATGTTTGTGTTAGTATGCACTTTGATAGGAAAGGGGGTTAAGGTTGTGGAAAAATAGAGAAAGGTTGTTACGATATGCCCCATCAGTGTTAAGTGGTATCAAAGCTAGGTTATGCTTTGGGATTTTGCACCTTAGATTTGCTTTTGAAATCAGGATACTAGTAAAAATTTGTTTAAAAGCTATTCAATAGAGTGCCGAAGGTAAGAGTTGTGATGTAGAACATGGGTTGAGGTTTGTGAATGTTGGTGAGACATTTGCAACTTGTAAGGATGTTGTTGAGGGGAAGAGGAGTAGGATAAGGAGGTCTAGGAAATCAATAACTTGAAGAGTT
>APFE031665547.1:0-11913 GCA_000404065.3 Pinus taeda
AAAGTGTGGTCTTCCCTTATTATAGATACTCAAGGTTTTATGGTTTGTGATTAGCATTTGGGGTTTAGGGTCTAAGATTTATGGTTTATAACATTTTAGTAAATTATTTTGATAAGCACTTAAATAAAAGTTACAAATAGTTTTTAAAATGTTATAAAATTCATAGGCCTTAGCATTTACGGTTTAGGGTCTGTAACACTTGAGTAAATGTTTTTAATATACAGTTTAATAAAAGTTACAAAACACTCTTTAAAATGTTATAACACTCTTTAGGTTTTTGGGATTAGGGTTTAAAGGTTATAACACTTTAGTAAATTCTTTTAATAAACACATAAAAAATGTTACAAAACACTTTTTAAAATCTTATGAAATGCTTAGGGTTTAGGTTTTAGGGTATAAGTTATAGGTTTTAGGGTTTGGGGTTTAGGGTTTAGGGTTTATAACACTTTAGTAAATTATTTTAATAAGAACTTAAATAAAAGTTACAAAATTCTTTTTGAAATGTTATAAAAGGCTTAGGGTTAAGTGTCGAGGGTTTAGGTTTTTCTGTTTAGGGTTTATAGTTTAGAGTTTAGTTTTTATGGTTTAGGTTTTATAACACCTTACTAAATTATTTTGATAAAAACTTAAGTAAAAGTTACAAAAATATTTTTAGAATGCTATAAAATTCTTAGGGTTTAGGTTTTATAAGGCTTTTGTAAATTCTTATAATAAACACGTAAATAAAAGTTTAAAAATACATTTTAAAATGTTATAAATTGCTTAGGGTTTATGGTTCACATTTTACGGCTTATAAGAATTTAGTAAATCCTCTTAATAAACAACTAAATAGAAGTTAGAATTTTTTTTAGGATGTTATAAAAATTTTAGGGTTTAGGGTTTAAGGTTTGGGGTTTCATGTTTAGAGTTTATGGTTTATGGTTTATAACACTTTAGTAAATGATTTTAATAAACACTTAAATAGAAGTTACAATATGTTTTTTAAAATGTTATAAAAATATTAGGGTTTAAGATTTATGGTTTAGGGTTTAGAGTTTAGGGTCTAGGCTTTAGGGTTTTTGGTTTAGAGTTTAAGGTTTAGGGTTTAGGGTTTGTGATTTTCAGTTTGGAGTTGAGGGTTTATAACACTTTAGTAAATGCTTTTAATAAACACTTAAATAAAAATTACAAAACACGTTTTACAATGCTATAAAATGCTTAGAGTTTAGGGTTTCATGTTCATGGTTTGGGGTTTAGGGTTCAGGGTTTATGATTTAGTGTTTAGGGTTTGGGGTTTAGAGGTTAGGGTTTAGGTTTTATAAGAATTTAGTAAATTCTTTTAGTAAACACTTAAATAAAAGTTTCAAAATACTTGTTAAAATGTTATAAAATCATTAGGGTTTAGGGTTTAGGGTTTGGGATTTAGGTTTTAGGTTTTAGGTTTTGGGGTTTATTAAAAGAATTAAACCCTAATATGCTTAGGGTTTAGGGTTTATAAAAATTTAGTAAATTATTTAAACAAACACTTCAAAAAAGTTACAAACAGTTATTAAAATGTTATAAAATACTTACGGTTTAAGATTTGGGGTTTAAAATTTTATAAAGTGTTTATGGTTTAGGGTTCAGGGTTTAGGTTGGGAGTGTGGGTATTAGTGTTTACGGTTTATTGTTTATAATCCTTTAATAAATTATTTTAATAAACACTCACAAAAAAGTTGAAAATCATTTTTAGGGTTTATGGTTTTTTAGGGTTTATGGTTTTTTAGGGTTTATGGTTTATGGTTATTTTAGGGTTTTTTCGGTTTAGGTTTTTTATGGTTTAAGGTTTGGGGATTAATGTTAAGGTTTTAGGGATTAGAGTATTACATTTTATAACTTTTTAGCAAGTGTTCTGTAACTTTTGTCTAAGTGCTTATTAAAAGGATTTACTAAAGTTCTATAAACCCTAAACCGTAAACTCTAAACCGTAAGCATTTTATAACATTTAAACCCTAAACCCTGAGCATTTTATAACATTTAAAAAATTGTTTTGTAACCTTTTCTAAGTGTTTATTAATAGAATTTATTGAAGTGTTATAAGACCTAAACCCTAAACCCTAAACCTTAAGCATTTTACAACATTTTAAACCCTAAGAATTCAATGACATTTTAACAAGATTTTTGTAACTTTTTTTGAAGTGTTCATTAAAAGAATTTAGTAAAATGTTATAAACCATAAATCCTAAACTGTAAGCATTTTATTACATTTTAAACCAAAAACCCTAAAGCCTAAAGCCTAAAATCTAAACCCCAAGTATTTTATAGCATTTTAACAAGCATTTTCTTATTTTTTTTTTAAGTTTTTATTCAAAGCATTTACTAAAGTGTTATAAACCTTAAACCATAACCGATGGGCATTTTATAGAATTTTAAATCCTAAACCCTAAAGCCTAAGCATTTTATAACATTTTAACAAGTGTTTCATAACTTTTTTTATGTTCTTATTAAGAGAATTTATCAAAATGTTATAAATTCCAAAACCTAAACCATAAACCCTATCCCTAAACACTAAGAATTTTATAATGTTTTAAAATACATTTTTGTATCATTTTTAAGTGTTTATTAAAAGCATTTAATAAAGTGTTATAAGCCTAAACCCTAAACCCTAAGCATTTTATAACATTTTAAGAAGCGTTTTGTAACTTTTATTGAAGTATTTACTAAAATAATTTACCAAATTGTTATAAACCCTAAACCCCAAAACCCAAACCCTCAACCCTAAAACCTAAGCGTTTTATGATCTATTAAAACTAATTTTGTAACTTTTATTGAAGTGTTTATTAAAATAGTTTACTAAGGTGTTATAAAACCTAAAACTTAAACCCTCAACCCTAAAGCCCGAACCCTAAACCCTAAACCCTAATCATTTAATAACATTTTAAAATGTTTTATGTAACCTCTTTTAAGTGTTGATTAAAAGCTTTTAATAAATTTTTATAAGCCCTAAACCCTAAACCCCAAACCGTAATCCCGAAACCATAAAACCTGAACCCTAAACAATAAACCCTAAAGCATAGACATTTTTAACATTTTTAAAAGTGATTTTTAATTTTTATCGAAGTGTTTATTAAGATAATTTACTAAATTGTTATAGACCTTAAACCATACAAGCTAAAACCTAAACCCTAAACACTAAACCCCAATCCCTAAACCCTAAAACATAAACCCTAAGAATTTTATAACAATTTAAGAAGAATTTTGTAATGTTTATTGAAGTCTTTATTAAAAGAATTTACTAAAGCGTTATAAACCCTAAAGCCTAAACACAAAACCATAAACCCTAAACACAAAAACACAAACCCTAAACCCAAAAACCTAAACCCTAAACCCTAAAACCTAAACCCTAAACACTAATCATTTTATAACATTTTAAAAATTGTTTTGTAACTTTTATGTAAGTGTTTATTAAAAGAATTTACCAAAAATTTGTAGACCCTAAAGACTAAACACTAAACCTAAAACCAAAACCCTAAACCTTAAACCCTAAACCCTAAACCCTAAATCCCAAACCTTAAACCCTCAACCCTAATCATTTTATAACATTTTAAAAAGTAATTTGAAACTTTTATTTAAGTGTTTATTAAAAGCATTTACTAAAGTCTTATAAACACTAAACCTTAAACCCTAGACCCCAAACCGTGAACATTAAACGCTAAACCCTAAGCATTTTATAACATTTTAAAAAGAATTTTGTAGTTTTTATTTAACTGTTGATTAAAAGAATTTACTTAAGTGATATAATGCTCAACCCTAAACTATAAACCAAAAACCCTAAACACTAAAACCTAAACACTAAACCCTAAGCATTTTATAGCATCTTAGAAAACATTTGACGTTTATTTAAGTGTTTATTAAGATGATTTACTAAAGTCTTATATGTCCTAGACTCTTGACGCTAAACCTAAGAAATTTATAACATTTTAAAAAGTGTTTCTTAACTTTTATTTAAGTGTTTATTATAAGAATTTACTAAAGTCTTATAAACCCTAAACCCTAAGCATTTTATAGCATTCTAAAAATATTTTTGTAGCTTTTACTTAAGTTTTTATCAAAGTAATCTACTAAGGTGTTATAAACTCTAAACCATAAAAAATAAACCCTAAACTATAAACCCTAAACTAAAAAACATAAACCCTAAACACTAAACCCTAATCCTTTTATAACATTTCGAAAACCATTTTGTAACTTTTGTTTAATTGTTTATTGAAACAATTTACTAAAGTTTTATAAACCCTAAACCCTAAAGCCTAAAACCCAAACCCTAAAAACTATACCTTATACCCAAAATCCTAAACCCTAAGCATTTGATAACATTTTAAAAAGTGTCTTGTAACATTTTTTATGTTATAGAATTTAGACTTCTATGACCCATAGCATGTAAGAGAGAATAATTTTGGCGAAATCACATAAAAAATTATCCATCGACGCGTTTCGAACCAACCAGTGTGGTTCATCATCAGGACAATCTTGTCCTGACGATGAACCACATTGGTTGGTTCGAAACACGTCGATAGATGATTTTTTATGTGATTTCGCCGAAATTGTTCTCTCTTACATTTTTTATGTTTTCATTAAAAGAATTTACTAAAGTGTTATAAACTTTAAACACTAATCCCTAAAACATAAACCCTAAAACCTAAACCCTAATAAATGCATAACATTTTAAAGAGAGTTTTGTAACATTTATTTAAGTGTATATTAAAAACATTTACTAAACTGTTATAAACCCTAAATGCTAAAGCCTAAGAATTTTATAACATTTTAAAAACTATTTGTAACTTTTATTTAAGTGCTTATAAGAAGAATTTACTAAAATGTTATAAATCCTACATCCTAAACCTAAACCCCAAACCCTAATCCCTAAACCATAAATCTTAAGAATTTTATGACTATATATAATAATGGAAGATGACACTTGGGTATGTGAGTGTAGGGGGAGAAAATTGTGGTACATGAGATACCTTGACTTTTTTTTTCAACTCTTCTTCATAAACCTATTTCCTTTTATTTATTTTTCTTCATAACTCCTCGAGGCTCAATGGGATGAATGCATTACGTGTAATATGTAGCAGCGGATAGCCCCTTAAGGTGGTGTGGTTCATCCCTACACCCTAAACCCTAAACCCTTAACCCTAAACCCCAAATCCTAAACACTAAACCCTAAGCATTTTATAACATTGTAAAAAGTGTTTTGTAACTAAGTGTTTATTAAAACAATCACTAAGGTGTTATCAACCCGAAACCATGAACCCTAAAACCCATACCCTAAACCCTAAAATGAAAATATTAAAACTTAAACCCTAAGCATTTTATAAAGTGTTATAAACCCTAGACCATAACCCGTAATCCCTAAAGCCTAAATCGCAAGAAATTAACCCTAAACCCTACACCCTAAACCCAAAAACCCTACACATTTTCTAAAAATTTTAAAAACTTTATGTAACTTTCATTTAAGTGTTTACTAAAAACATTTACTGAAGTTTTATCAACCCTAAACCCTAATCTCTAAACCATAAACTCCTAACCCTAAACCTAAAATGGTAAACCCTAAACCCTAAGTATTTTTTAATGTTCTAAAATGTGTTTTGTAACTTTTATTTAAATGTTTATTAAAATAATTTACTCAAGTATTGTAATCCGTGAACCCTAAACTCTAAACCCTAAAACCTAGACGTAAAACCTTAAACCTTAGAACCTAAACCCTAAATTCTAAACCCTAAGTATTTCACAACATTTTAAAAAGTGTTTTCTAATTTTTTTACGTGTTTTTATAAGAATTTACTAAATTGTTATAAAACTTAAACCATAATCCCTAAAACCTAAACACTAATTAATTTATAACATTTTAATGAGTGTTTTGTAACTTTTATTTTAGTGTATATTAAAAACATTTACTATAGTGCTATAAAACCTAAACCCTAAATGCTAAAGCCTAAGAATTTTATAACCATTTAGAAGCTATTTATAACTTTTATTTAAGTGATTATTAAAAGAATTTACTAAAATTAAAAAAACCCTCAATCCTAAACCCTAAACCCCAAACCCTAATCCCTAAACCATAAACGTTAAGAATTTTATGAGTATCTATAATAAGGGAAGACCACACCCAGATATGCGAGAGTGGGGGGGAGAAAATTGTGGTACATGACGTACCCCAACCTTTGTTTTTCCACCCTTCATAAACATTTCTCCTTTTATTTATTTTTCTTCAGAACTCCTAGAGACTCCATAGGATGAATGCATTATGTGTAATAAGTAGCAACGGATACCCCCTTAAGGTGGGGTGGCTCATCCCTACACCCTCAACCCTAAACCCTAAACCCTTAATCCTAAACCTTTAACCTTTAACCTTAAACCCCAAACCCTAAACCCTAAACCCTAAACCCCATTTCCTAAACACTAAACCCTAAGCATTCTATAACATTTTAAAATTTGTTTTGTACTGAAGTGTTTATTAAAACAATTACTAAGTTGTTATAAACCTAAAACCATGAACCGTAAATCCCAAACCCTAAGCCCTAAATCGAAAATATAAAAAATTAAACCTTAAACATGTTATAAAGTATTATAAGCCATAAGCCATAAACCCTAATCCCTAAATCCTAAACTATAATTGCTTAACCCCAAACCCTAGACCCTAAACCCCAAACCCTAAATCCTAAACACTAAATTCCTAACCATAAACCCTAAGCATTTTATAACAATCTAAAAACGTTTTGTAACTTTTATTTTAGAGTTTACTAGAAACATTTACTAAAGTGCTATAAACCCTTAACCCTAAACTCTAAACCATAAACCCCTAACCCTAAACACTAAACTATAAACCCTAAACCCTAAGTATTTTATAACATTTTAAAAACCGTTTAGTAAATTTTATTTATATTTTTATTAAAATAATTTACTAAAGTGTTATAATCCCTAAACTCTAAACTCTAAACACTAAACCCTAAACTCTAAACCCTAAAGCCTAGACTTAAAACACTAAACACTAAACCCTAAAACCCAAACCCTAAACCTTCAACATTTTATAGCATTTTAAAAATGGTTTTGTAACTTTTATTTAGGTGTTCATTAAAAGAGTTTACTAAATTGTTATAAACCAAAAACCCTAAAATAAACCCTAAACCCTAAACCCTAAACCCCGTAGCCTAAACATTAGTCCCTAATCATTTTATAACATTTTAAAAAGTGTTTTGTAACTTGTATTTAAGTGTTTATTAAAATAATTTACTAAAGTGTTAATTACCTTTAACCCTAAACCCTAAATCAAAAAACCCTAAACCCTAAACCGTAAGCATTTTATAAACCTTAAACACTCTACTCTAAACCCTAAATCCTAAACCCGAAACCCTAAACGCTACACCCTAAATGCTACACCCTAAACCCCAAACCCTAAACCATAAATGCTAAGCATTTTATAAAATTTGAAAAAGTGTTTTGTAAATTTTATTTAACTTTTTACGAAAGTGTTATAAACCCTGAATTCAAAACCCTATATCCTAAACCCTAAACCCCGAACAATAAAACTCAAACCCTTAACACTAAACCATAAACACTAGGAATTTTATAAAATTTTAAAAATCAATCCGTAACTACTATTTAAGTGTTTATTCAAAGCATTTACTCAAGTGTTATAAACCCTAAACCCTAAACTCTAAAACCGAAACCTAAAACCCTAAACCTTAGAGCCTCAACCTTAAATCCTAAGAATTTTATAACATTTTAGAAATTGTTTTGTAACTTTTATTTAAGTGTTTATTAAAAGCATTTATTAAAGTGTTATAAACCCTAAAACCTAAACCCTAAACCATAAACCTAAAACCAAAAATCAAAACGAAAAACCTTAAACCCGAAGCATTTTATAACAGTTTAGAAAGTGTTTTGGAACTTTTATTGAATTCTTTATTAAAAGCATTTACTGAGGTATTATAAACTCTAAACCCTAAATCCCAAAGGCCAAACCGTAAACACTAAATCCTAAGCATTTATATCATTTTCGAAAGAATTTTCTAACTTTTATTTAAGCCTTGATTAAAACCATTTACTAATGTCTTATAAACCATAAACCCTAAACATTAAACTACCCTAAACCCTAAACCCAAAACCCTAAATGTAAACCCCAAACCCTAATCATTTTATAACATTTTAAAAATCATTTTGTAGCTTTTATTATAGTGTTTTTTAAAATAATTTACTAAAGCATTATAAACCCTAAACACTAAACTCTAAACCCTAAACTCTAAACCCCAAACCTGAAACCCTAAACCCTAAACCTTAAATCCTAAACTCTAAGCATTTTATAACATTTTAAAAGTACTTTGTAACTTTTGTTTAAGTGTTTATTAAAATCATTTATTGAACCCTTATAAACTGTAAACATTAAACCCTAAACCCAAACCATAAACCCTAAGCATTTTATAACATTTTAAAAAGATTTTTTTAACTTTTATTTAAGTGTTTATTAAAAGAATTTACTAAATCCTTATCAATCCTAAATCCTAAAACGTGAACCCTAAACCCTAAACCCCAAACCCAAAATCCCAAACCCTAAATACTAATCATTTTATAACATTTTAAAAAGCATTTTCTAACTTTCATTTAAGTGTTTATTAAAAGCATCTTCTAAAGTGTTATAAACCCTAAACCCTATAACCTAAACCCAAAACACTAAACCCTAATCAATATGTATTTTATAACATTTTGAAAAGTGTTTTGTAACATTTATTTAACTTTCTATTAAAATAATTTACTAAATTGTTATAAACCCTAAAACCTAAGCACTGAACAGTAAACCCTAAATCCTAAACCCTATACCCTAAACCCTAATCATTTTGTAACATTTTAAAAATAATTTTGTACTTTTTATTTAGGTGTTTATTAGGATTAATTTATTGAAGTGTTATAAAACCTAAACCCTATGTATTTTATAACATTTTAAAAACCGTCCATTAGAGAAGTCCAATGACTGAGTCCATCCAGCATAGGAAAGACAACACGTATACAAATTGAACAAAGCACACACATGGTTGTGCCCCTACAAACCTATTGGACATAAAACAATGGTCTTGCGAACAAGTTTCCATATTTCCTTGTGTAGTAGACCATGGAAAATTAAAGGTAGAAAACTTAGATGTTTGGTACCTTCAACACTTGTATCATAAACTACTCTTCTTGTAGAATATGGTCCGCCTATCCCCTAAAGGGTATAGTAAGAATAATTTCCACCTTTCACCCGGAGAGTATAGCAAGAAATTCCCATTTATTTTTTCATTTCTTATCATAAATAGGATCCTCTTCTACTACGTCTCTTCCTCGCCACCTAGATGGGCAGAGTTTTGACTATTGGACTATATGTTCCAGTTATGTTTGTGGGCCAAGTCGGGTGCACTCGAGGCTTGCAAATGGTGCCTTGGGATCAGTAGATAGATGTGCCTTGATGAACGGGTGGGATAAGGATATTCGAACCGAAATCCAATCTTAAAGTATACCTCCCTTGTCCTCCTTATTAAACGCTGCAACTATAAAATCCTTTATTTCTTCATCTCGAATCACTATTCTAAGTTCAAATACAAAATACAAATATGTGGCGTGCATTACTTACGAGCATGTCACTTTAAGCTTGCTCAACACGTTGAGAGCCTCAAATCCTTAGTCCAACAATGGATCCAACTGCTAAAAGGTTGACGAAGCTATTGGAAAATGTTACAACAAAAGGCTATTCTGAGTGATACTTTGAGTTAATTTTTTTGCACCCCAATTAACTATACGTTAGCTTCTTGCTATCTGCAATTACTACCTACTATTACATCCAAATAAACACAAGTAGAGTCACAGTGACAAAGTAGTATTGTGAGTCCTGTTACTCTCTTGTCTCTACCTATCCTCACGCTAAAAACTTCAACATAATTGTGCTACCTGGATGACTCAGTCTAATTCCATGTATGACGATAATATGTAACTATTTTCATGTATGCATTGCATTTGCAAATTTAAAGCTAAAACAAAAATCATGATAATCTTATTAGAATGATTTTTCACAGTCTTAAAATGACAAGCATATTAAATTGAAATTGATAATTTGAACATTCTTTCAAAAAATGTGCTTTAAGAAAAGAAGACCATGGCAGACACCAAGTAGATTAGTGGTAAAGAACAACGTGATCTTTTGAATAGTTTCAAGAATCATGATGGAAATGATCAATGGTAAAGAAGAATATGATCTTTTGAATAGTATGAATGATCATGAAGGAAATAATACAAAGGCGACTCATAAAAAGTGATCGATAAGAAATATGAAGGAATTAACCAATTTATTATTATATAAAAATATAAAGTATAATTATATTATTATTATTATTAATTTACAAAGAAAAAAAAAGGTATATAACTAAACATAATTGTATTACTACTATTAATTTGAATTCATAAAAGCGAGATTACAAGTCCGAAAAGCAAAACCGAGATTTGAAACGGGTCACAAAACTGCCATATAAAACAGAGATTTGAAATCCTTAGATATCCAAAGAATTTGGAGATGAGATGCAAAGAGTGCAATATGTGTAATAATGTGCAAGTGAGGACATTGATTAGAAGGCGCAAGTCGTCCTATTCCAGCCATCTCCAATGTAACATATAATTAACGTATTCAGAACTCGATATGGACATTTTTTTGTTTAAATGTCAATGAACGGGCTCCTCCGAAAAAACAAACATATATATTCTATTAACCATGACCTTATAGAACACTATTCTATTAATATCTTTGGATCCAGTGATGATGAGAGATCCATTGATCTCACAGGAATAAGCTTCCATTCAAAAATGGTCTGACGATGGAAACAATGTATGTCCAGCGACTCTCGATCGAGGTCCTTCACAAAACTTTGCAGGAAATCCGACACCTGAAACTCTCGATGTTCTTCACAACACTTTTCAGGAAACCCTACACCTGAACCCATTGAAGAGCCGACAAAAGTGCGCCAAATAATTGAGGATATTCAAGAAGTGAGTGCAGATAAAATCAGAGCTTTGAAGAACCGGAGACGTCTAGCAGGGGTCCGCGAGCTTTGCCTGTTCTTATCTGTGTTTTCCATTCAAAAGCCTCGATCAGTTCTGAAATGGGTGCGGACCTTAAGGCAGTGCAAGAAGCAATGGGTGCAATTTCACTGTTCTTTGTTCACACGAGAGATTTTACGAGACCGTCTGTGCCGGCTACCCTGGAATGGCTGTTGGCAAAGTATACTCTGGAGACGCTGCATCTATTGTGGAAATAATGTCAAGTGACAGAAATGCTGCCGGAGAATTTGGTAGCAAAGAAGGAATGATAGAGGGACTATTGAAGCAGTTTGACAAAAATCTGTATCCTTTCCCTACTGTGCCCTACCGATACCGACTATATTTAGAAACTAAGGGTTGACACAGAAGGGTTTTGAGAGGGTGGTTATGTTTGGCGAGGTAATTCGCTCGACTTATAATGGTCATTATCTGCAACGCGAGATAATTCGCGTGAATTACCATGACTACTATGCTTAACGGTTATGATAAGTGAGTTATTCATAGCATACGCGAGTCACTTTAGCCCGGATATGCAATTTGCCTCTGGACTGGACGCCGTATACGTGAGTTCATTCCGTCTATTCGACGCTGAACTCCGGGCTATCCGAGGCGGTTATGCGAGGCATTTCTGGGCGAGCGGGTGAGAAACGCCGGATATGCGACTTATATCCGCCTGATATGCGAGTTATCATGCCGGATACGCGAGTTCTCCCCTGGACGTATAATGCGGATGGTAGGTCGAGTTTCCTGCGGAGATAAGCCGCGTTCCCCATATATAAGCGGCGTATTTACCATAACTAACCGTCATTGCCCAAAAACAACCAGCGTATCCGGCAAAGA
>APFE031665551.1:3241-16678 GCA_000404065.3 Pinus taeda
GTGAAAAGGCGCAATCTTTATCTTAAAAAACTCATCTTGGGTTAATTCTAGAGTTTTCTAGAAGCATTTGGTACGTGGATTGTTCGCTCCAAGTGGTTCATGCATCCCATGAGAGGAGGAACTAATCCCTTGTTGAGAGGAGCTATCCCTTTGAAGGAGGACTCTATCCCTTTGAAGGAGGAGCTGGTAACTGATCTCCATTGCACTATAAATTGAGGCATTTGGTCAGTGGCCAGGGAGGTTAGAAGCTGAACTTTTGAGGGTAAATGCTAGTGAAATCAAGACTTCCTATTTGAGCTTAAGAGGAGAGATCACATACCTTTTTGGCCCCATTAGGGAGTGAGTGAAGCTTGTCAAAGTAGAGGAGCCTTCTTGTTGGACCCTGGAAGGAGCTTGTACAACGTCAAGGCAAAGGTTGTAAGGTTCTTTTCTTTTGAATTAATACAATCAAACTCATTTTTCTCAAAAAGTATCTTATGCTATTTGTTTCATGGAATCCTTGACTTTCATGTTAAATATGTTTTATAATATTGGATATTCGGGTGCTATTTAATTGTTTGCCTTGTTTGTGCTTGCAGTTTTGCTACGAAGGAACTTACTTGGATCAAAGAAGCGAAGGCATCTCCGAACTTGTGTTGGACATGAGGTAGGCCCTTAAACACACTTGTTTCCCATTACTTATAAAGCGCATTTAGAGAAAGATAGTGTTTGGTTGGTTTGTTTGTCATTAGGTCTTCATTAGATTCTAGGAAGGTCTGTCTTGTCCGCAAGATCGACTGATTCCGCGTGACACTTTCATAATGGAACGAGATTTCACCCCGGGATACAATGCAGGCAGTTAACGACAACTGCTATGTTTAAAGACGCCAGAACACACCTCTAACCTAGACCTCTAGATATTTTCTTTAAGTTCTAAATGCTCCTTAGGTTAATTGAGGTAAATTTTAATGTTTATGTTTAATTATGTTTTAGTTTTGGGCTCAAAACGATGTCACATGAATCCCTAATATGCAGCTATATGAGAAAAGGAAACTTTCCACTTAAATGAAAGCTAGACTAACTAAGGGAAGAAACTTAATCAATAATGCATCAGACAACATGCCTTCCACAAAATTTCACTTTCGTCTTCCAAATGCAATTCTAAAAGTAAAAAATATTTTCACTTTTCACTATCCTAAATGCAACTTTTTCAAAAGAAAAAAGATTTTACTTTACAAAGATGAACTTATATGACTATGATTTTCTTTTCGTTTTGAATGATTTGATGCACCTAATACAATTTTTAGCTTTCAATCATTGAAAAATGTGATCTATTTTCAATGATGAATCTCAAAAAATAACTTTTCAAATGCAACTAATCTAATGCATTTTCACGAAAAGTAAATTTTGAAAAACAAGCTAAAACAAATGCACAATTAGCAAAACCAACATCTCAATGACACCAACAAGCAACAAGCAATGACCAATTGACCAGAAACCCTAGAACTCAGTCAAATTTCACTTCGAAACCAATGAGACAAATTTTGCAAATTAATCAAGACAATCAATCAAAGAACTGAAAAATCCAAGCATACAGGATGGGAAAAGACCTCAGGGGCCAAGACACACTGGATTCTAAGGAAAAAACCCTAAAAATTCACACATTCAATGATCAACTCTACTTTATATACCAAAACTCGCGGTGATTGGGTTATCAACGCTACTTTTCATAGAAAAACTCGCACTGGTCGGGGTCATCAGCACTACTTTATATAGCAAAAGTAGTGATGATTTTCAGCGTGAGCAAACAGTGAAGAAAATTATTTCCAGTGCAACTGTAAAGGTAAAAACAAGTGTTTCCAGCACGACTATCACTGGTAAAACTCACACTGAGCGATAAACATGGGAAAAAAAAAAAAAGGTTTCAAGAATCACCCCAAAATTAACACTCTAAGGTAGTGATCATTGATTGTGAAGACCTGTACTGACTTAATCTAACTGAGAACTTGATCGTTGGTCAAACAAATCAAAGGATCAGATCGAAGTAATGTATGGAAAGGGTTATAGCTTCCCCATTAGAGTCATCATTTTTTTGTCTAGGAAAATCCTCTCTACAAATAGAGACGATCCCTTTAGCCCAATGAGTGGGGCTATCAACCTACGTGACAATCTACAAGACACTTTCTTAACTTACAATCAAAATGAGAGCAGAGGAAGATGACTTACCTTGTTTTGATGCTATAATGTCCTCTTTTATTGAAGACCTCGAATCACTTGTGCCTTGGGCTCAGTCCTACTGCTCACAATGTTTTAATGCCTACACAAGAGATCAAAGGCACAACAAAGTGTACGAATACAAATAGTCTAATCGAAATTAATCCACTTAACAAATCAAGGAGCATTAAGATGAATGATGCATTAACACATACATTTATGAAAAGTGAACTAATAATTGTATATATTAATAGAATAAAGGAGGAAGCATACAACCAAGCCTTGATGTCAATAAACTTTCCTTGAGGGAATGTCCAAGTCCAAGCTCAATCTCTCCAAGCACTCCTTCTCTAAGCCAAATGAGTAGCATGTAGGTATTGTCTCAACATAAGGGTGAAAATAGAGAAAGACCAACCATTTGGGAACGGGAAGATGAATATATAGGCAAGGAAAGTGAGTTAGGATTTATCCAAAGATAGGAGAAGGCCCTCATCTCAAGGAGGTAGCTCATAGGGATAAGACCAAATGGCCAAGTTGAGAGAACTCAACCTCATTCATGAGGAACAACCTCCAACTCATCGTTTGGAAGCCTCTAGATCACAAATCTTCTTGTCCTCTTTGGGAAAAATTACCATTTAGGGATCATCACGGGTATCCTAGCCAAAAGTGCATTGGCATCGTGAGGCTAGTATAGTGCAATTAGCGACCAACATGACTTCCCAGTGTTAGGGTTGTGATGATGCCAAAATTAGGGTTGCAGAGCCCTTTTCTTCAGTGGAAGCTCGAGTTATTTTTCCATCAGTGTCTTAGGGAGGATCTGAGCAACATATTAGGATGAGTACACTTTATGATTTCTAGGTTTTGAGTACTTTGGGGTATGTCACAAGGAAATGTGGGAGGTGTGACAAAATACTGTGTAACAATTCTATGGTTTGGGGGTGCCTTTTCCTTGCTTTGGATTTGAAAATCCAAAGTCCCGCTTCTTCTGTTTAAACTTCTGCTCAATCTTGACAATGTACCGATATGTCGTATTGAGCGAGGAAATGTCCAGGAAATCCATCGCGTCCTAGATGTACTTGTGTAGACAACTGCCATACTTGAGCACCAAATGTTGCTTAGTGTCTTTATACCCAGTTTTTTGCGAAGGGTCTTGAAAATATTTGTGAACTCTGGCACATCTTGGTCCCTTCCTTGCCTTATGGTGGTCCACTTTATCTATTTGTCTTCATAGCTCTCGATAGGGTAATATTGTTCCTTGATGGCATCTCAAAAATAATTCCAAGTGGGTGTGGCTGAAAACAACGAGGGTTCACTCTTGTCCTTTTGTTCACAGCAGGTTTTCCACCAATCCTTGATGTATGGGACGGCTTTGAGAAGTGAAAAAGTAATCTTTTCCCAAGTGGAAAAGTCATGAACTAAAAAATATCCTTCCAATAGATTTAACCATTTATCTATGGCGTTTGCATCTATCAAGCCTTCTAATATGGGAATATCAAATTTAACTTGTACCTTAAAAGGAGTGGCGCCTTTAGAGTGGCTTTTGGATGAAGATGTATTGCTTGTGGGTAGTCGTCGAAGGATCTGGGCAAAGTTATCCATCATCGTGTCCCTTTGTCGCTTGAGGGCTTCCTCGAGCAACATTTTGAAAGGATATCCTGCCCCCTCGTCTTTCTTTTCTTCTACCATGGAAGGTCATTGGGTTTTGCGAGTTTGATTTTGCAATGGTTTAACCAAATTAAGCCCTAACTCCTTATACCCTAACCTCATTGGGGACATGCGAATAAAAACTTAGAAAGAGCAGACTGCTCTGATATCACTGGTCCAAACTTAAACATGAATGCAACAACTTATAAATATAATCATAAACACGGAGGTGCAACAGAAGAAACACTTCATTTCATTAATAGAAAAATACTAAACCATGCTTACAAACATAATGGAAATACGATAATTCAGGTGATCGTAGCTTATCTCTGAGAAGAGATGTGGTAGCTACATGCCTCTGAACTATGTTACAATGAGGCTCAAGGGCCTATTTATTATTAGAAAACACAGAAAACACTAAGCAATCAAAACCCTAACCCCAGGAGATGTAACACTAAGAGTTTGTGGGCCCCGTTGGGTTTAGTTGGGCAACCAACTTCTCGGAGTCATAACTTGGTCATATTATCTCTGTTTGGTGCGTACGGTACCTTGTTGGAAAGATCTCATTGAGGCTCAACCAGAATGTTCTCGGGAACCTGCTATCCCGATATGATATAATGGTTTATAGGATCCCAAAATGTACCCATACTTGTTTAAAGAAGTGTTCATGCATTGCTTCTTAATGGCTGGCTTGGCGATGACACATGCAATGCATGATCTAATATATTTTCCAACATCCTTTCCGAGCCTTGGTAAATAAAAATACTTTTGTAGTATGACCACAATTTTCTCCACACCAAAGTGTCCTGTGACCCGACTGTAGTGGGCGCCCAAATTAGCTTGGTACATTCGCTCGAAGGAACACAAAGTTGGCTCATGTAGCATAATAATGCATCATGGAGGTGGAAATATGGAAATTTCTTTCCATCCACTATCATTTGGTATGTGGTGGTAAAATCTGGATCATTCTTGTACAATTGTATCCATCTATAGGTCTCGTGGCCATAAGAGTTGAGAACAATAGTCAGTGCTACAACTAGGGTCCAACTTAGGCAATCTGTAACATCATTGGTGTTTCCCTTCTTATATTTAATGTTCAAGAGGAATTGTTGTAGATATGTAGACCACTTCTAATGGAAATCATTCTGCAAGTTCCCTTATATTTATATAAACTAAAGAGGTTGTTGATCTATGTGGATGATCATCTCCTTCCACAAAATGTAATGTTTTCATTGACAGAAATCCTGCATGATAGAATACATCTCTTTAGCATAGGTGGGGTACTTCTAAATTGTATCGAAAAGTGTCTCATTGTGATAGGCCACCAGATGCCCTTGTTGGGTGAGAAATACACCAATAGCATAATCAAAGGCTTCTATCTCAATTTCAAATGGTTGTTGCAGGTCTGGAAATGTGAGTACAAGTGCAGAGAAGAGGTGGTGCTTCATCTCAATGAACGCCTTCTGTTGGGACTAGGACCAGGAAAAATTTTCTTTCGATCTGCCCTTGGTAAGAAGACTTAAAGGCCAAGTGATATGGGTGAATCCCAACATGAACCTCAGATAAAAATTGGCAAGGCCTAAAAAGCTGCAAAGCTTTGTTAGAGTAGTCAGGCCTAGCCAATCTTGAATGACTTGGATCTTAGCTAGATCCACATGCACACCTTGCTCATCTATGATGTAACCCAAATATTGGACATGGTTCATGCCAAAGGTGAATTTCTCCAAGTAGAGGTAGATTCTTGTCCTATGCTTCACTGCATTGTATGAGCTTGTCAATCTACAAGATTTTCTACACTATTTGTAAGTTATTTATTATATGTATTTGTATTGTAGATTATTTTGTAATGGTTTATATGCATATTTTATTTTTGATTGTATGTCTTTGTATTGTAAATTGTATTGTCTTTCTATTGTAAATGTATTTTATAATATTCTTTTGGGAGGTGTTTGAACTATGTTGTCATCTTGATGTAGACTAGAAACATTATTTTGATTATTTTTGTTAGGGTCGTTTAAGGGTTTGGGTCGAGTTAGGGTTAATTTAATTTATGGGCTTAGGGACAAGGGTTATTGTTTAAGGGTTTAGGGGTTAGGGGTTAAGGGGTTAGGGGTTTAGGGTTTAAGAGCTTAGGGGAATGAGGTTTAAGGTGTTAAGGGGTTAATGTATATTTCTTAGGGGATTAATTTGGACCTAGAGGATAGAGGTTAGTCATGGGTTTTTTACAAGCTTTATTAATAAGTTCCTAAAATATATTATGAAAAATATGACATTAAGAAAGAATATGAGAATTACAATGATGAATGCAAAATAAGATCAATATGTTTTTTATTATGGTGTTTTTTATAATATATATATATATATATATATTATATTATATATGTTGTAGATTAATTTTAATTTTGTTACCACCATCAATTGTTTTACTTTGTACTTACCGAGATTTACATATCGTTATGAAAAACATTGGAATGGAGTATCAAGCTATTCATGCATGCCCTAATGATGATATTCTCTATTATAAAGAACATGCGTTGAAAGAAAAATGCCCAAATTGTGATGAGAGTAGGTATCAAAGTGACAAAGTAACAAAAAGGTGCCTCAGAAGGTTCTTCATTATATTCCCATAATTCCACATCTGAGGCAATTTTTCAGGTGCAAAAGCATAGAAAAACTTATGGATTACCATGCAAGGAATAGAAGTGAAGATGGTGTTCTTCGAATGCTTGCAGATGGATCAACATTTAGGAATATAGAGGAAACGTGGCCAATGTTTAAAGAAGAACCTCATAATCTTAGGCTTTTAGTGGTAGTTGACAATGTCGATCGATTTGGAGAGGTCATATCTACTTACTCGGTGTGGCCCATTTTTTTTATCAACAATAATATTCCTTTGCAGAAGTCAATAAAGAGGGAGCACATCATGTTGACAATGATTGTTTTAGGTATTAATTTGCTTAGAATAATTTTTTTAGCACAATAATATCTTATTTGTCTTATTTGTTTCATAGTTATGTCTTATATTTGTTTTGTTAATTTATTCATATATGATCAATTATGCCTCATAATTATGTTGTGTATACATATATTTTTAACTCATATATGTAGTAATTATTTATTGTATGTTCAATCAATTAGGCAAGTACCAAGTCAAAGATATGAATGTACATATTGAGCATCTTATCTATGAGTTAATGGAATAACGGAACGATGTCACTACGTATGATATCTCTAGACCCTTAGTTGCACAAAGAGGATTTGAATTCCATGCAATGCTTTTATGGGTAATTCATGATGCCCTAGAGCTAACACATTTATGTAGTATGTTGTAACGTTACCCTGCACTTTAATAATATTTAATTTTATGAAATTCATTTCAACTATGATTTTAAATAATTTGACATTCATTTTACATACTTAAAATAATCGATATAAAAATTTGTTTGTCTAGTTTGTGGTCCTAAGATTAAATTTCATCATTCCAGGAAGCTTAGCATTGGTACACAAATTGTTCCAGTGATAAGGGCTTGCCTCCCATTCACCACAGGGGGTAATCCCTAGTGATAATGTAAATTAAATAGTCATTGTATAATGTTAAATAGATTTTATAATAAATAGGTCATATTATTGGATAAAGAGTATTTTAAATAAAATAATATTTTTTTAGGAAATAGAGGTGGTAGGCATATAACATGTAAAAACTTATTAAAAATAATATATCTTTATTACTAAATAATGTTTAAATTAATATATCATATTTCTCACAAAACATAAAGGGTTAGTAAAACTTATCATTAAAATTAGATGAAAAGAAAGAAGTTAGACAAAACTGGTTTAAATGCATTTAATAGAAATGTTGTAGTTGAAACAATATGCCATCAAGTGCTATTATTATTCATCTTACAACAAAACAACTAAATTATTTGATTTAATATTTCTAAATAGTAAGATCGGGAAAACTAAACCAATTTTACTTTGTGGGAGATTAACCAATTTGGTCATGTCAAAGCATTGCTAATCACCACATATTACGAGTAAAATAAAGAAATGAAAAATAAATTAACAATAAAAAATAAAATAGGATTTTGTGGTATTTAAATTTACATGCAAATAAAACCCTAAATAACATGTATTGTTAGAGACTTCAATACGCAACAATAAATTCAAATATGATTTTAAAAAAAACTTTAAATAACAAGTATTCAAGTATTTAAATCATTATTGCATGCCATATTAATGAATAATCATTTTATATAAATAATCTGCACAATGAACCAGTAAATAAAATTCTCACATAAAAATTACGCACGGAAAGAAAAGAAAGAAATATATATTATTAAATAAAATCCTCACAGTCACAATGAGCAACACCACTATAGCAAATACATGATGGCCTTAAAAAAATAAGCCTTCATCTTTGATGCACCACCATCCTTCAATCTGCCCAAAAAAGTCTCTGGAACAATCTTATACCTCTTCTTTTGAATGTATGGAAGTTCATTTATATTTTTAGTTTCCATAACTTCTAGTAAAAATACAATTATATATATATATATATATATATACATAAACAGTTAATGGATATTATTAGATACTTGGCCTCAATGCCAAAATTCAAATTACAAAAGGTGAGCCTAATTCCACGAGTGCCGCACAACCCTGAAAGGCCATGGCATTTATGCTTAGATCACATCTCTTTTTAATTGCTACTATGTGGTCAATTTCAGTGATTTTCCCAAGCTTGTGGGTACATACAAACTGATTTAACAATAGGCAGTCAAACATGACAGCTCACTAAATTAAGGAATTGGATCCTATGTTTCATCTCCACCTTTGAGCAACAGCTCCAGTCGTAAGAAGGGTTGCTTTGTTGGCTTCTATGTTCGCCTCCTTGTTGTTAGCTCTCAACACGTGGTATAAATTCAATTTCTGAAATGAGTCTCCAAGATCTGTTATTCTAAAGATCAGCCTTGCAAGCCTTAGGTCCTAAGGCTTAGAATGAGTCACCATAGTGTTAATAATAACCTGAGAATCCCCAAATACATTAGCCTCCTTGATGTTCAACCCTTTTAGAAACTTGAGACCTTGGAAAAGGGCCAAAGCCTCAGCTTGAATGCTGAAAGCGATGCCCAAACCCCAGGCAAAATTGTGGATCCTTATGCCATCTGAGTTCAATGTGACACCTCCAGCACCAGCTCTTCCAGGGTTTCCCTTTGCAGCCCCATAAAAAATAGAGAATGTCTCAGATGATTTGTAATCCAGCCCTGGAACTCTTTTGCTCTAGCCATTATTTGCCAATCTTTGGTGAGGGAGATACTATTTGCAACTTTTTGAAACTGAAGATCGAGAGAAGAACCCCGATTTATATCTTGTTGGCTTAAACTTGAATCGTCTTTATGCTCTCTTAGACACTTTTAACTGGAATTTTATCTTAACTACCACAAGCTTGGCATCCTGTTCATAGTTTCTAAAGATCCTTTTATTTCTCTTAAGCCAAACCTACCAACAGATTATTTTAGAGAGAGTAGACCAAGCAGCTTTGATAATCTTGTTTTTTGGTGGGGGACCAGGGTACCTTTGCAGCCAATTAGCAAATAGATCAGAAATGGAGGATGGTAGTACGAAGTTGGAGCTTAAAATTCCCAACAGCTAGGACCAAATTTTCATTGTTAAAGTGCATTCAAGCATAAGATGAATTACACTTTCCTGATTTTCCTTACACAGGTTGCACCTTAAAGGGCCATGGAAACCTCACTTCTGAAGATTTTCATCAGTCAAAATTTTGGAGTGGCAAAGCAGCCAGCTGAAGTAGTCGATCTTTGGCAAGGAAGGATAATGCCATATCCCCTTCCACAGCTTTGGGTTCGTGGCCACGTGAGGATGCTCACATAGCTTGGTGTAGCCAAGAGCTACGGTCTAGCCACCAACCTGCACACCCCATCCTCTTGAGTCACGTTTTCGAGCCAACTTTGGAGTCAAACCGTGGAGCTTGGATAACAGGACATCGCGCTCCATAAGCATCTCTCGGGGCGTTTGAAGATTCTAACTAGCCCAACGAGGACCATACCATATGGAAATGTCCCACAAATAATGCAAACCAGCCTCGTTCATCCATCTGTGCAGTGCTTGGAGTGGTAGAAGTCTCCCAACAGATCCTTATTCATTATCCTATCTGTCCATAGATTGATCCTTTTGCCATTACAGAGAAACCAGTAGGCATAAGCATTGATGAGAGGGTAGACTTTGATACAAAGCTTCAGAAAAGGAGAATTTGAATGTAGCAGAGGATGATCTAGGCAATGAGAGCGCTGACCTTTGAAATATTTTCTCCATAGCGCTAATTGCACTTAGCCTGGATTAGGTGCAATGATTCTCCAAATTAATTTAGCACCCATTGCAATATTATGATTGCAAAGATTTTTGAAATTCAAACCTCCCTCGAACAACGGTTTAGAGATGAATTCCCAATTGACTAGCGGTATCTTTTTCTCCTTCTGCTTGCCCCCCTTCCAAAAAAAATTCGAATGGTCTCCTGCATTTTTCTAAGTATACCAGTGGGAGCAAGAAGGATAGAAAACTGAAATAAGGGAAGGTTGTTGAGAACAGATTTGATGAGTACAGACTTACCAACAATGTTGAGCCAGGAAAAGCCCCATGCGAGCAACTTATTCTTGAATTTCTCCAATTTGGGGAGCCAGTCTCTGCTGTAGGATCTTTTGAGAAAAACAAGGAGACCCAAGTACTTGAAGGAAGTCCAAGTTGAGGAGACAACGAAACCAAAGCATCTGGAAATGGAGTTGAGAAAACTGGGCGATGTATTCCAACAATAGATGGGGCATTTTCCATTGTTTAGTATGCTTCCCAAGACCCTACAAAACTCATCTAGAGCTCCTTTAAATATGGAAGCCATGAGCACAGAAGCAGCTCCCAACAACAAGATGTCATCAACAAAGAGGGCATGATTGATGTTTTTAACACCTCTTGCTATGTAGAGCCCAGTGATTTCTTGATCCATCATTTTGTTGTCTAAATAAAAACTGAGGACTGAGGCTTGAAGAACAAATAGTAGGGGTGAGAGAGGGCACCCCTGCCTAAGGCCTCTCGTGGCTTTGAAAAAATCAGCAGCTCTGCCATTTACTAACGGGGCAATCCAAGGCTCCAAGATGCAAGCCTGAATCTAGTTTATAAAGTTCACACCGAATCCAAGGTTATGTAAGACTTTCAGCAGGAAACTATGCCTAACTTGATCAAATGCATTTGCTAAATCAAGTTTGACAACCATACCTTTTTCATTGTGACTCAAACTTGAGTGGATTGCCTCTTGGACCAGAATGAAATTGTCCACAATTTGTCTCCCTTGAATGAAGCCTCCTTGTCTTTCCGAAATGATTTTGGGGAGGATGAGCTTCAATCTATTAGCAATTATTTTGGTGATCAATTTGTATCCAATATTAAAAAGCAAGATCAGGTGAAACCTATTGAAGGAGTTGGCTCCTTTCTCTTCAGGGATGAGAGCAAGAAAATCGGAGTTCGTGCTGCCATCGATTTTCTGGCAAACTTGGGACATTAGAACCATTTGAAGAGATATTTTTCCACAATCGACCAATAGATTTGAAGGAATCTAGCTGAGAATCCCTTTGGCCTAGGGGCTTTGTCTGGGTCCATGGTAAAGAGGGCATCCTTGACTTTGTTCTTGGTGACTTTAGCTTCAAGGAGGTGGTTTATTTCAGCAGTAATCAAGGAGGGGACCACGTCTATCATATCAGAGTTTTGGTCCAGATCTATATCTTCAATGTACATGCTTTTAAAGTGAAGGGAGGTTGCTTTTTTTATGTTTACAATATCCTTGTGAATGGTAGTACCATCTTTGATTTTGGAGATGGAATTGGTGCATTTCCTTGCCTGAGCTTGCTTGTGAAAAAAGGAGGAATTCATGTCCCCTGCTTTAAGCCAAAGACTACGTGATTTAACCCTCCAGTATTCTTCCTTAGCTAGATAGGCCTTGTGATAGTTTTGTTGGAGTTGGGCTTCTTTATCTAGAATCTCTTTTGTGATGTTAGCTTGTTCAGCCTGGAGATGATGGTTATCCAATGTGCATTGATTTTTTTTTCTTTCGTTGGCTGGATTGGGCAGAGATTTGGCCCAACTTTTCAAAGCCCTTTTCACTCGTTTGAGCTTCTCCTCCTAGAAAAAAAAGAGGGAGCCTTTGATTAGCTGCAACCAAATGTCCTTAACTATTCACATGAAATCAGATTCCCTAGCCCAGAGCAGGCTAAATCTGAAGGGAATAGGCCCATGATCAAGCTAGGCCAAGAGCTCAAGCTCGATGGGTTTATGATTAGAAGTGTTGCATGGGAGAATATGGACTCTAGCCTCTAAACCAAGCAGAAGAAAAGAACTTTGAAGAAAGAATCGGTCCAGCCTAGCACTGACGTGGCCAGGACCAACTCTTTTATTAGTCCAAGTGTACTTACCAGAGATTGGCTTGATGTCCAGCACGTCCCAGTCCTGCATAAGATCCTCCACCCATTTCCTTGCCAGATCGGGAACAATGTTGCCTCCTCTCTTATCTGCTGAAAGAAGAGTGAGATTTAGATCGCCGAAAATGATGGTATTGTCCAAGTTCACAAGGTCTGCTTGGTTTCTTATGGATTCCCAGCAAGCCTTTTTTCCCCAACATTCACAAGGACATACACGTTGAAGAGACTAAAAATCTCTTTTGAGTCTAAATGCTGTAGTTTTAAAAACAGCCAGTGAGAGTTGAGGGTCTCAAAAATGACTGAGAATTTGCTAGCATTCCAGAGAGTGCCCAAACCATTGGAAGCCCCTCGGGTTGAGATTGTTTTCACCTTGAATTTATTCCAGAGTTTCTTATTTTCATGAAGGAAGGCAGAGTCCTCCATTTTGGTCTCCTGAATGAGGATTATGTCAGGAGTTTCTATCCTTATTAAACTTATGATAGCTTCTTCTTTGTTTCTTCTCCCCATACCTCTACAGTTCCAGGAGACGATCTTCATCATTTGTGTTTATGGTTGGCTCCCTTGGAGCCTTGGGGCTAGTTTCTGGCCATATTTGGTTTTGATGCTAATAGCTTCTCAAGAGCTGGCTGGCTGCCTTGTAGCTTATCTTTGAAAGTTTCCTGCTCTCTTTTTACCCGATCTGTTTTGCGGCCTCTTGTGGATCTCCTTATTGAAGCTTGGGATTCTCCTATTTCGCCTTCTTCCTTCGAGCCTTCAGATTCTTGCTCCACTTCCTTGATTTCTATAGTGTTTCCTTTGGATCTCTCAGCAAGACTTGCCCCCTTGAGACAAGAGGGGGTACCTTTTGTGTGTGGGGTTGATTTTTGGGTGTTTGCTTCCTGTGTTTCCTCTATTTTCGAGTTTAGGGGGGCGAATTTATTTTATTGCTCCATTCTGGGAGGGGGTTGCTAAGCAGGGGCCTGTTGGGGGCCTTTTCCATTTGAACCACGGTGCTTGTCGGTTTTGTGGGAAAAAATACATTAATAATTATTATTAGAACTAAATGAAACATATATTTATTTTTCCCAATAATCTCTCGTTCAAATCTTCAATGAATTAATTATTAAATTGCCCATTGTAA
>APFE031665551.1:28140-57172 GCA_000404065.3 Pinus taeda
CCATCTTAAGATGGGATCTTTTAAGCATCAAGAGAATCATGTCTCTGTTTCTTTAGATCCCTTTTTACACTTATGAGTTCTGGAGCTAATATTGATCTTTAAAAGTGTATTACGGTACAGAAAAATTATGAATTGCCTCTAATACATGTAAGAAGGAAATTCCAAAGCAGTAGGTATACAAAAATCCCACAAAATTGCTTCAGAGCTCAAAATCTACAGCATGTTAAGCTTTCCTGTAATTTAAACTTCCCTACACAAAACTAGGCATTGCAAAAATAAGAGAGATTCAAAGGAAATCAGTGTACCGAAAGGACTCTCCTATAATTGTGATGAAAAATATGCTCCAGGTCATAGGTGTAAAAAACAGAAATTGTTCCAAATAGATATGCCCACTCAAGACCTGACTGAAGACATAACTACTGAGAGACACTGGAGTTACAGGTTGAAAACACCAACACTCCGACTCAAGCAGATATCGAACCTATTTCTTCATGAAGAACGGTCAATCTCTCTGCATGCATTATCGGGCATTTCAACTCTAACAAAACCCTGACAAGGAAACTCTAACAAAACCCTAACAAAACTCTAACAAAACCCTGACAAGGATTTAATCCTATAAAGTTTGCTAGTAAAAGCTGAGCGATATTAAAAGGAAATAAAAGAGTAGAAGCTTTGTTCATAAAACAGTAAACCCTACCCATTTCTGGACTATATAAACTCATCAGCTGTAAAAACAAAATAACCTTCAAATAGAGATGCACCGTCACAAGTGAAAACGATCTCAAAAATTTCCATACAAATGTCCATACAAATGTCCACGGCTTCCATACAACACTGTAGCCCAAGTCAATGTAAATAATAGAGAATGCCAAAACAGACAGAATGCCATAGAATGCCTAAAACCCTAAACCCTAAAACAGCAAAAATGCCATAGAATGCCTAAAACCCTAAACCCTCAAAAAATTGCTCAAAATACTGCCATAAAATTAAACATAGCTAAACCCTAATAAATTAATAGTATAACTGTGATTAAGGTCGTAAAATGTCCACGGCTTCCATAAAAATGTCCATACAAATGTCCACGGCTTCCATACAACACTGTAGCCCAAGTCAATGCCAAAATGCCAAAACAGAATGCCAGAATGCCAAAACAGACAGACAGACAGAATGCCAAAACAGACAGAATGCCATAAAATGCCAAAACAGATCACAAAATATCCTGTTAGAGTGCTTGTGTTGAAAAACACAGAGAGTAAAGCTGGTAGGATTAAAAATCCTACCGGTTACAGGCCATGGATGGTCGCCGACCTCCCCCACCTTCCCCACAGCTCGCCAGACCTTCTCCACACCTGCAACGTCCTTTTCCACACCTGCAATAGGAAGAAAAAAGCCATTAGAGATCACAAAAACAACAAAAACAGCCTAAAAATGCTATGTTACCTCAAGCTCAGTAGAATGGCGACCGACTCCTCCCCAAACAACAAAATCGCCGAATAAGACCACCACCAGAGAAATGCTAAACAACCGGCATTCCATGTTAAACAACTTGCATTCCAGAACGACCAAGAAATCCAGGCGGAGGTGCACAAGAAAAGCAAAACCGCTGTCCCAGCCAGAAACCCATAAACTCCATCAAACACAGTTACCAGCACACGAATAAACGACTCTGCGCGCAACAATACAAACCTTATCAACCGAACACAGCATTCCCCCAAAACAACAACTAACCACCATGCGCGCAGGTTACAGGGCCGTCCCACGCCATCTTCGGCGGGGGGCTTCGCCCAACTACCGGCCCCGAGCAGAAAGACAAAGGGAAAATGGAACATCGTCGAAATGAGCCCAGACCAACCATGTAAACGGCGCGAATGTGGTGTTTTAATGCAGGAGGTGATAGCCCACACGGCCAGCTCCACGGTGGACAGGTGTCGTACTGGAGCCATGTGGGTTGACGCGTGTAAATACGACGTGGCGGGGAGGGCGCACATGTATTGGCGACCCTCCCCTATAATATATATAATAGATTTCACATATATTATATATAAGGTAAATAAATACAATTTTAAAAATTTCCTACATAAATTTTGAAACTAATGTTATTTTGTCGAATAGGGGAAGAAAGAAAAAATATAGACTAAAATTAAATTTGATACAATCGAAACCGTTAAAATTCTTCGATCAAATGGTCATCCGGTCATTACTTGACGAGTTCTTAACATTTCTTCCAAGCCTAATGACTTGTAAGCTTGAACGCAAGAGTCATATATTTACTTGAGTTCTAAGTCAGACGAAGAGAAATTTATTTGAGTTCACTGGGAGTTTTAAGAGTTTGTATGCAATGTAGCATGCTTTTTGAAAGAGTATACTTTATACTCCGTTTATAGTTTTGAATCACCATTAAATATATACTTAATATGTTGAAATGAAGAGGACTAGAGTAGGTATGTAGGTTTTTAATATATTTTATCAATATTGGTTTGTTTTATTTAATTTAAGTTTTAATTTTGTTTTTTTAATATAGTTGGTTACTTTTTATATATTGCAAAAAAAAAAAAAGGGAAAGGAAGCTAGTTCCTTATACATTCAGAGGAGGGTTGGTTCAAAAGTAGTGTGCAAAATGAGAGTGCAGTCCCCACAACTACTTTTACAGCCCTGTTTCTATAAACTTCAAAAACTATAACGTTGGTATCGTGGTTCTGAGCTAAGGGATAACTTTCCAAATTTTGACTTGATCTCCTTAAGCCTCGCGTGGTAACCAAACCCACACTTAACTTTGGATAAAGCGGGCTTAGCCATAAACCTTTATCCTCCTATAGTGGGAATATACACAAACACACGGGAAATAACATTTTCTTCTTTTCCATAGCCTTGGCACGATTTTCAATGCTTACCTTTATTAGGCTTAACCTCCACCGTAGATTTTCCTCCATCAGATATGACGAACACCTCTGATCACCGATCAATCAACTTGCACGTCACTCCACCACTGTCGATCCACTGGTGATAGATCCAATGGCTATCAAGGATTTTGGGTGGGCAAATTGCGCAAAGAATACCCACCCCGTAAAGCGATATTCTCACTCCACCCTCTTGCTATGTGTCCATTGGTGAGAGGAATCGGGTGGTTCCCTCCTAAAACCACTTACCGCTTATTCTCATCCCGAAATACCATTCTTGCTTAGATTCCCACCTTTTCTCTTTAACTAACTCTCGAGCATGTTAGCACCCAATGACTATAGATCTGCCATCATCGACGGCTGTGATGGCTTCTCCGAGTTCCTCTTCCACTACTATTGAAGTTAATCCTCGTCCGTTGATCTCTGAGATCCAATGGTTCTTGTGCGATGATTCTTCATCTGTCTCCTCACTCTTACTTTGCAACATTTCTTCATTGTTTTGTGGCTTTTGTTCTTAATTTATTGGTCTCTGTTGAGGAGAGACTTGCTGCTATTGATTTCCATACTGTCTTGCATCACCTGGGAGCCTGCGCAGGTGTACGTGGAGACCTCACTGTTACTTGCAATACCATTACGGTCCAGGCATTCGTGATTGTCATGACTAATGTCGTCTTCACCCAGGGGAGGAGGACAATTGAAATCTTGATTCATCATATAGTGTAGTTTTTCTGGGATTGTGAGAATTATGTGCTTTGTGCAAGGCTGATTACAACTGAGAACCTTTGCTGACATATATTCTCTGTTTTCCCCATGCAGTCTCCTTTTTGAATTGATGTTTTTATTATTCTTTTTTATTCCCCCCCTGTAATATTTCTTGTGATATTCTTTGGATCTATATCTTCTTTCTCAATCCTCATACTGGGTGAGGGGGTCATGGTATACTTTCTTCATAAACTTCATTATTCTCTTTGACAATCCCAACTGGTCTGTCAATTGCTTTGTTGGCATGGCTATCGGCGTCCTTATTTTGGTTTCTCAGGACATGCTTTATGGTTATTTTTCCCAGACTTTCAAAACTTGTTCTGATCCTTTGATAGATTTTGTTGATGGCTATGCTTTTGAAGTCCCTTTTGGCATCCAATGTGGCTATTATGAGTGAGTCCCCTATTATTATAGGGTCCTTGATTGCATTTTTGTTTAAAAGCCTTGTGCCTAGGAGAAGGCTGTATGCTTCAACCCTGTTTTTTGTCATTTCTCTAAGGCTCCATTCATAGGTTATTATTTTTTTTCCATTTGGATCTAGGATAACTCTGCCTACCCTTGCTTTACCTGGGTTATTTTTTGCAGCTTCGTAAAAATAAAGAATGTGTCTCTACTGTTCTTTTATCCATTCTGCAAATTCTTTATCGTCCAATCTTAATTTTCATTTCTTGTTTGTGTGAAATTCTTTATTTTTTGCTATAGCTTCTGCTTTTGCTTTGTTTTCTAACATTGCTTTGTTGTAAAAATGTTTTTCTTCTTGTTGTAGTTTGTTCTCGTCCATTTTTGAGATTCCATTTGTACTTATTATCTCTGCAACTTGTCTCCAAGTTTTTGCTAATATCTTGCCTAGATTTAGCTTTTTTTCTTTGAAAATGCATTTGTTTCGGGCTAACCAAATTTGCCAACACAGGATTGAAGGGAGACATTTCCATATCCTATTTATTGTTGCCTTTTTTTCTTTGTATATGGGTAGCTTTTATCCCAGTTTTTATGAAGAGTTGTCAACTGAATTGTTGGATTTATGCTTATTTCCAAAGGACTTGTTGCCTGTTTCCAACACTCTCTTGCCACCATACAGTTTATGAAGAGTTGTTGGATTGTTTCTTCTTCCTTTTGACACATGACACATTTTGAGGGCCCTTGTATTCATTTTTTTTTTAATTTTCAGAGGTAAGAATTTTACCTTTGAGAAGGGTCCAGGTGAAGACTTTAATTTTGGGTAGACAAACTCTCTAATTTCCAAGCTGCCTTCCAAATACTCCAATCATTTGATTGTGAAGTTTTTGGAGGAGGTTGTACCCCAATTTCACTGTGTAATCCCCTCCATTTGGGTCCCAAACAAAGTCATCTTGCTCTTCTTTGTTGATGGGCACGGTCCCTGCCAGATGAACTTTTAAAATTTCCCTCTTGCTTTTTAGTCTTGGTGGTGTATCCAACATTTTCCATCTTACCCAGTTATTCTGATCTCAATTCGAAATAGAATAAAGAGTGTTAAAATTTTTCTTTTCCATCCATCTCTGAAGTCCTCTTAAATTTTGTTGCTGCTTTAAGGGGTTTTTCTCCATTATTCTATCCTCCCAGATAGAAATTGTTTTCCATTCCCTGAATTTTTGGATATTTGATCTCTAATAAGAGGAATTATCTTTTTAACCAATTTCCAGATTTGGGTGCATGGCCTATCTGGAATAGTATCAGTGAGCAGATTTTTTTTTTCTTTTTTTCTTTTTCTTTTCTTTTCTTTCTTTCTTTTTTTTTTTCTTTTTTTTTTTTTTTTGAAGAAAAAGCGAACTTTTTATTAAGAAAATAAAAAAGTTACATTGCATATGCTATGAGCATTACTGATGCTACTGATTGATTGTCCATGCAATAAAAAAAAAGCCATCCTTTCTGTCATTTTGTTTCTCTGGCAAAAACATAAGACTGCTACAAAAAACAGTTCTATCAGCTGTTTTTTCACTAACAGCCATGAGCAAAATCGTCCTCTCCGAAAGAGGCTATTCACAAAAAAACATCGCAGTTGGGTCTCCTCAACAGAAAGAGGAAAACAACCCATGTAAACATGAAAAAGCATTATGTCTCGATGCAGTAACAGTCATCCCAAAAGGTTTAAATGCCGGAATAAAAGTCTGTTTAGAACTGTATATGAGACAAAAAAATAAGATAAGATTTAAACTGAGCAGCTGTTGATTATGCATATGGCGGCTGATCAGTTGATTGAAACTGTCCCTGACATTCTTCGACTATCTTCCAGACTCCCAAATTTTGTTGCAAACCTTCCTTAGAAAGCTTGTCCGCGGAATCATTGCTGTCCCTATAGATATGGCATAATGAAAAACTATTAAAAGATGATTTTAATACCTGCAGTTCTTCCACCAAGGGTTTCAGTATTTGGTTTTTGCATGTGCTTTTTCCATTGACCCAATTTATAACATTGAGAGAGTCTCCAAAAACCTGAATTGTGAAGGTGTTTCTTTGAATAAGCCAACAGAGGAGAAGTCTTAGGGCTGACAACTCGGTGAAATTATTTGTTCCTGTCCCCAAACCAACTGAGGCTTTGAGAGAATGATTTGTGTTAATATGGATGATAATACCAGCTCCTGCCCGATTGTTTTGTGAGGCTCCGTCAAAGAAAGCCCAGGGGATGCCCTCTTTGATATGCACAGTCTTATTATGATTTTGGGATTTTTTCTCCTCTGGTTCTGGGATAGATGTATAAATAGATACACATGGATAGCAGTGGCAGTAACCGAAGTTCCCTTGTCTTGAAATATACATCTGTTTCTAGCAAGCCAAACACCCCAACGGATGATGAGCGGAAGGTTCCTCATGTTCCCATCAGGGTATTGTTACCACCATTTAGCCCAGGCCTCATCCAGGTTCCCATTGCCCCTTTCAAACCTTTTGTTCATCATTTTCTCTACCTCCCCTCATATCTTTTTTGTTTCAGGACAATTTAGGAAAAGGTGATTGATGGATTCCTCTTCAGCTTTACATACTGCGCATCTCCCAGGACCGTGCATGAACCTAGACTGAAGAATGTCCCAAGTTGGAATTTTTCTTTTTAATAGACACCAGAAAAAAAGTCTGCCCTTGGCCGGAAATTTGAGCTTCCAAATATGCTTCGACCACCAATCGGGATCTCCCCATCCCTTCCTTGACAGAATAAACTTGTATCCATGTTTTGGAGAATAATCTCCAGATTCTTCGTGCGCCCATATCAACAAATCTGGTCTGTCTTTTAGCCTGACGTTTGAGCGGGTGAGTTCTTGGGTGAATGAATTCCATTCGTTCCACCACCTTTGATCCAGCTCTAGGTCTTCCCCATCTTTCCATGCCTGTCCCCACATGGTTGATTGACCCACCTTTTCAACCTGATTTAAGGAGAGAATGTTCTTGCCTTCTAAATGTCTAATTAAACCAGGTGATAAGGCATAATTTTCATTGCATCCTATCCAAGGGTCCTTCCCTATCTTCAGGTTCCTGCCATTCCCAATCTTCCATGCCAATCCTTGATCAATTACCTTGAAGGATTCCACCATTGCCCTCCATATCATTGAGACATTATTCTTATTCTTGACCGGGTTTCTAATCCAATCTTCCAAAGGAACTGGGTCTATATATTTTCTTTTCACCACTCTAGTCCATAATTTTTCCATCTTTATAAGTTTCCATCCTGATTTTGCTGCCAAAGAGAGACTGAAATCAGGAAGACTTTTTATCCACCATCCTCCCCAGTCCTTTGGCCTTGCCACTTTATCCCATGCCACCCATGGGAGCACCGAGCTTTCCTTTGTGCCATCCCACAAGAATCTGCTGCAAATTCTTCTGATTTTCTCCAAGATGCCTTTGGGAACCCATGTTAATGCCGCCCAGTAGACTGGAATGTCCAGAAGCATTGATTTTATAAGGGTCAATCTCCCAGCTCTAGAGAGCCATTTGAAACTCCAATGAGAGATTTTGGTTTCTATCTTTGCAATCAACCAATTCCAATCCTCTTTCTTGTATGCATTTGGTTTTAACCAGAAACCTAAGTACTTGAAAGGATGTTCCAAAGTACTAGGCTGGAAGGGAAAGAGGGATTGGAGATGAGCCCTCTCTTGTCTTACTACTCCTGCCATTATCAGTTGTGATTTCCTGGAATTTATCTGCATTCCGGTTGTTTTCAGAAACAGATCTAAAATGATTTTTAATTCCTTAATTTCATTTGACTCTCCATTTGTGAAAATCAAGATATCATCAACAAAAAGGAGATGAGAGATATATAAATTGATTTCTACTTCAATACCTTTTACCTTCCCCTCCCTTCTGGCTTTGTGGATCAACTGGCTTAAACCTTCTGCAACGAAAAGGAAAAGAAGAGGGGACAAGGGGCACCCCTGCCTCAGGCCCCTTTGTCCGTGAGCAGCTTTGTTCTATGACAATTTAATTATTTCATTGTTAGAACTTTTTCCCACCAGTGACCCTTCCCATTTATCATTCTCCAGATAATTTTGTCCCTAGAGAAATGTTCATTAGTCCTGGCAAGCATATTGCTATACCTCCTTTTTCATAGGGAAGAGTAACTTGCTCCCATCTAACAAGGCTGGATTTTTTATTATCTTGTTTTCCTCCTTGTTAGAGGAAGCTTCTAATTATCAGTTCCATTTGCTAGTGGGCGCTTGCAGGAGCCATAATGATTTCATATTGATATGTAGGGAAGGCCGAGAGAAGAGCTTTAATCAGTGTCACTCTTCCTGCCAAGTTGGGACACGTCACTCCCCAGTTCTAAATTTTTTCCCTCATTCTCTCCACTTGCTTGTTCCAGACTTCTGATTTTACCACTTCCTTTGGTAAGGGCAGCCCAAGATAAGTGAAGTGGCTCCAATTTATTTGTAAAGGTATTTCTAGTATTTGTGAGATATGTTGCATTGTTTTTGTTTGGGTATTCTAGCAATAAATTCTGCATTTGGAGTTTAAAATTCCTCCTGAAGCCAGGAGAAATTCATCCAAGACTTTTTTGAATCATCTTGCTATAATGCAGGATGCCCCGCCTATGAGAAGGATATCATCTGCAAAGAGAGAGTGGTTTATATCTTTGACTCCTCTCGATATTTGGATCCCTGTTATTTTTTTCCCTTTTCTCTGATTTTCCAGCATAGAATTTAGTTATTCATCCATGATGATGTACAAGAATGGAGAAAGTGGGCAACCTTGCCTCATCCCTCGTGTGCTTTGGAAAAATTCACCGGGTTGTCCATTGATTAATGGAGCTATCCATGGATTTGATATACATGCCTGGATAATCTCTATGAAATTTATTGAAAAGCCAAACTTTTTGAGAGTTGCTGTTAGAAAGTTATGGTTAACTCTATCAAAAATATTAGCCATATCTAACTTAAAAATCATTCCTCTCTCCCTTCTTTGGATACTGCTGTGAATAGCCTCCTAAACAATTATCACATTGTTTGTGATTTGCCTCTTGGGGACAAATCCTCCTTGGTTTTCTGAAATTATTTCCAAAAGTAATTTTGTCATTTTGTTTGCTAGAATTTTGGTGAGAATCTTATAAAATGAGTTGCAAAGGGAGATTGGACTATATCTGTTAAAAGTTGTAGGATTGGCTTCTTTGGGAATGAGGGCTAGGAAGGAGGATTTTGTATTTCCTCCAATCCCTTTTTTTTGGAAAACATTTTTGAGCATTCTCATTAGATCTTTTTTGATAATTTCGAAATGTTGTTTTTAAAAGGTCATTGTAAACCCATCTAGACCTGGTGCCTTATCAGGGTGGAGATTTCACACAGCTTCTCTAACTTCTTTCTCAGTAATTTCTTTGTCTAATTCCTTGTTTTGTTGCTCGCTTTTTTTTAATACGCTGCAAAATTTCTTCATTAGCTGCCTGCTGGTCACTTGTTGAGAGGAGTTCTTTAAAATGTTTATGGGCTGCATTTTTTATTGCTTCAAACCCTTTTATTTCTTGACCATTCACTTGAATCTGTTCAATTTGATTTTTTGACCTCCTTATTTTCATTGTATTATGAAAGAAGGTTGTATTTTTGTCTCTGGATTTTAGCCAGAGGCATCTTGATTTCAGTCTACTTTCCTCTTCTTCTTGCCTATTTTGCTTATATATTTCTAGATATATTTCCTTTTCTTGTATATTATCTTGCTTACTTTCTTCCTTGTTCTCTTTTTCCTTGCAGAAATTATCCATTTTTTTTGCAATTCAATTTTCCTAGCTTTTCCCGGGGATCATTTTCTCTTACCCAATTTTTTAAGTGCATCCTTAGGTTCTTTAGCTTAGTTTCCCAAACATACTGGGGAGATCCCGTGACACTTTTTTTCTAGCTGTCTTTTATTTGTTTGCCAAAATCTTCCTTGCTATCCCAAATTGAATTATATCTTAAGGGAAGGGGTCCTTGATTTTCCAGCTTTCCCAATGTTAGCACTATCGGCTTGTGATTTGAAGCTGAGTTGTGAACAATTTTACTTTTCACAAGAGTATAAGCAGCTGCTATGCTTTCATGAATAAGATATATGTCCAACCTTTCTTTTATGTTGTTTTTTCCTATTCTTTTGTTGTTCCAAGTGTATTTTCCATTGCTTGGCAGAATGTCTATTAATTTGTGTTCTTCTATTATTCCTTCAAGAGCTTCTCTTGACGGATCGTTGTGGAAGATTCCACCAAATTTTTCTTCTGTATTCTTTATCAGATTTAAGTCTTCTCCCAGGATTAAGCTCCCATTTTGTCTCTCTACTATTTCTTCTTTAACTTATTTCCAACATTGTTCTTTCTCTCTATAGCGATTTGGGAGTACACATTTATAATACTATACTGTTATTTTGTAGTGAGATTTCTCAACTATGTTCGAATCCAGTGTCTATTGATTTTTTGGGTCATTAATTCCCATTTTATTTTATCCCAAATGGTGTTGATTCATCTTGATGCTCCCATGGCTTCTAACGCTACTCCTTCATAATTTTTTAGTTTTTGAATCATTTTTTTATTTTCTTGCTTGTTTAGTTTGATCTCTTGGATCATATATATGTCTAGTTGTTCCTTGGCTAAAATGTCTTGAGTTGCATTGACTTTAGAGGAGGTGCCAAGGCCACGAAAATTCCAAGATACCGCTACCATTATTTACTATTGTGTTGTTGTGGTCCTCCCTTTCCTCTTTGCTGAATTTTTTCATGACTTCTTGTTTGTTTCCCAAGGAATGAATCCATTGGTTGTTGCATTCCTGGGGCCATTTCTTTAGTTGCTGCCTCATCTCTGATTTCTTTATTAGATTTCCTTCCCACTTTTTTTTGCTAATCCTAGGCTTGGGGGATTTTTTTGCTTTGTTTCTAGTTAGAATGTGGTCCACTAAGGGAGGAGGTGGAGAGGATATAGGGTTGGGGGAGGATATGAGAGCTAAAGAGATGGGGTTTGAAGGTGGGGATCTGGGAGAGTGTGGATCAAAGGAGCCTTCTAATGAATCAAAAGGATTTGGAGTTGTGTGATTAGGAGGAGTAACCTTCATTGGAGGCTGAGAGGTTGTTTCGTTTGCTTCTTGGGACTAATAGATATTTGATGCAGTCTGCTTATTGGTAGGTTTTTTCCTTTTCACTTGTTCTGATGTAGATTCTTGCTCTTCTACATTTTCATGCTCTATTTTCTTAAAACATCTATTTGCAAAATGACCATACTCGTGACATACCTTGCATTTAAATGGTATTTTCTCGTCGTCCAGCTGTTGAATATGTGTCCATTGGTCGACCTTGATCTTTATTGCCTCTAGGAGGCCTTTTACGATATCTACTTCCACACATATTCTTATGCACACGTGCATGTTGTCTTTTGGATCACATCTGTCAATATATTTGCCCACTGTGTTTCCTATAGACTTTACAGATTTGTCTCCCCAGCAATGAAGAGGAAGATGCAGGAGCCTGACCCACACAGGCACTACATTTGGGACATCCATCTTCGGATCAAAGTCTGGCGTCCACCTGTTCAGGTATAAACCTCTAGAGTCCATGAAGTAAGGTCCGCTTCTAAATATCAGATCTCTGTCCTCCTTTGTTTCAAAGAGAAAGGTGTAGCATCCCCTTCCACAAAATCGTATTGCTATCTTCCCCTGTGTGGTTGCATTCCAACTTCTTTCCACCCATTTTTGCATTGATTTGGGTGAAGGCCATAGCCCTGTGAATTGTCCAACAAGTCTGCGTTCTGCCAGAGAGATGGCTGCTCTTCTTGGAAGTGCTAGAGGGAGATAAATCTCTGGGATACTTTCAAGTTTCTTTACAAATTTATTGACTGATGGCCTGTTCCTTGGAGCTCCATTCTCTGCGATCAGAAATGTGAAGGCTTCTGCGTTTTCTTCATTCCCTGGCTGTGTGGAAGAGTGAGGATCTCCCTCCTCAGAGGGCTGCATGGTCTGGTTGGCCTCAGTAGTAGGAGGCTGTCGAGAGAGGGATATGTAGGGGCAGTGATGGCTAGGTCAGCGCAGGCTCGGGTTGTGCTGTTGCGCGCACGATCTAAGCTCAAAGGAAGTAAAGAAGGATTCACATTAGAGAAGGAATTTCATGTTTTCTTTACTTTATTAATATATATAATTGATTTTAATTTAGTTTAGGTCATGTCTAGATTTTAATGATATTTAAATTTTATTTTTTTAATTATTTGTATTTTGATTCATTTAATTTATTTTAATTTATTATAATAATAATTGTAACTTATAATTATAATTATTAATTCAAAATTAAGATGTTAATTTTATATAGTGAAATTTTTAACAAGTTACAATAATATATTTGATGCAGGGTAAATGTTATAGACATATTTGGGCACTGCGACCCCAATCATATATGTCCATAAACTGAGGGCTTCTGAGTCCCTAAAAGTGTTGTCTCATACCCTAAAGGAACAAGGTCAGCTGATTACATTATCTCCCAGAAGTTCTCCATGGAAAACTGCTCAGAACTAGTCAAAACTGGACCATACAGATTGCTCAGTGCTAAGGTTGCGATGCATCTCACCTGATCAGCGAAAAAAGTGCGATGCATACTAGAAAGCCCTTATGTAGGGTGCGATGAGCGAGAATAGACAAGTGGCAGAGACAGTTTGCTAAGTGGATGATCAAGGAATCTTCTAGAAACTTCTCATATGACAATTGCCTCTCAGAATTTGCCTAGGGGTGAGTAAGAGATCAATGAAATCTCTAAGTGGAGCCAAGAACTATCAGTGGAATGACACTAATAAAAAACCCAGAGCTGACTCACACCTCTGCAAATATCTATATATGGATCCCTCATCCCAGAGATCTAGAGGTTAGAGGCCGGAATTTTGCATCTTGTAAGGAAGTGCTGTTGGTTTCCTGGTGGAACATCATAGTGTTGGGTGATCTAAGCTTTTCATGAGGTGAAGAAGGGCTTTCATGCTGGGAGGATGACGTTGGGTTAGATCAATGGGTTGTAATCCTCTCTTCTATTCTTTATATTAATAAAGTTATTCAAGTTTTCCTCCGCATTCTTGTACGTTTGATGATATATACATTTGTGTGGTCAATATATATCTGGTCATATATTGTTTATGATTGTAGAATCTCTGTACTTTGAAGGTATTATGCTGCTTTGAATTTACATGTACTCTTTGAAGTGAGTAAGCAAGGAAGGAGCGGCAAAGATCTGTCAGAGGGGAGAAGGAACAAGCGAGCAACCAAGCGAAGGATCGAGGTTGGTATTCTTTGCTCCTCTCCTATCTACTTCTCATAAAGGAAAACGAAAGTAGCTTTAGTTTGTTTGTTTCTAAGATAGCTACCTGTCTTAGTGGGACTAGCAGCTCTGCATAGACACTAGATTTCCTAATAAAAAAATGGTGACTCCGCTGGGGAGCGAATAGCTTGTTTTCTTGTCTATATTTGTTTGCTTTATAAACTACAGACGAAGCTTGAAGTTAAGCCAACTAGCCTTTGAACTGCATCTGCTATGCAAGTGCAAAGTAGATCAATGTTGCTTCAGTCTATCTTCGGGTTTTGTTTATGAAATGAACAATTGATTTGCAAACATCCTAATTGCCCTGGTGGTGGCTCAAGTAACCTTATTAGATCAGCCCCTGTGATTTATATTTACTTACTATCATTTTCTTAGCCTAAATCCCTGAACTTAGCTACAAACTATGACCAAAGACCAAGTTAAAGTCTCGACCCTGTACCATTGCACCCTTTCTTCTAGGAAATCTGGATGCATTGCACCTCCCGTGTGCAGTAGGTGAGATGCATCCCTATTTCCCTATGTTACAAGTGCGATGATTAGAAAAGGCTAATTTTGCCTCCAGATTTTGGTTTTTCTTCACTCTCTTCAGCTTTATTAAGGAGTTTTGTTGTCTGTGGTCAGTATACCACTGTGGAAACTCCTTCCTTTGCATGATTCGACCTCCATTGTACAAATTGTGAATGTTTTTATGTATTGTGCGCCATTCACAGTTTTCTTTTACAAAGAAGTAGATTAAGCAAACTGTCATCTTTGGATTTGGAAGCGTTGCAAGTGTCGTTTTCAGTCAAAGAAAAGAATCCTATTATTCTTGATCGTCGATTACACTGTTACTCTTGTATTTGATTTGAATTAGTAGTTTTTCAAGTGTCGAAAGCAATTTTCAATTCAAAATCGCAAAGTGTCGTCATTATCTTCCTTTTGTTTTTGAAGAGAAAATTGTTAGTATTGTCGCTTTGAAAAGATAATATAGAATTATACTTAGCATTATTTTTGTCATTCACACATTAAGAAGGTGGAAAACAAATACATGCATGTGCATTTGCATTTAGACTACTTGTTGATTTTGATTTAGGACAGTGCATCTCGTGTGTGCTCTCTGCTCTATGTTGAAAGGATCTCATTTCTCTTTTTTTAGTAGCTAGGATTTTCATTGCAAAAATAAGATTAAACGATTGTTTATCATCTTAGATTGCATTTTAGGAATTGTTTATCTACATCACGCGGTGAACCTGAAAGGAAAACTTCTTAAGAAAGATCAACTATAAAAAAAAAAATCAATGAGCATAAAAACGCTTTGAAACCTAATGCACAACATTTAGAAGTCTAGGCTAGAGACATATTCCCACGTCGTAAAGCCTGGTAACTATCGCTTTCATCGTAGGTTGGGTGATTCCTCCTCTTTGAAATGACAATTGCCAGTACAAACTTGTGCTCCCACATACCTTCGAGTATATATTGGAAGACCACAATAGGCTACATCCTTTATCCTTAGGAAGCCATGTCTGCCGCCCTATCGATTGTAATGCATTGAACACAACATTTGGGAAGATTGACTGCTGTACCGTAAAAAGTATTTTGCAGTTTTGCGATTGGTTTGGTAATCCCTTTGTCTAGATTTACAGAGTCGTCTCTTTCGTTCCTTTTTAGACTCCTTAAAGGAAAAGGTCCATCTGAGCACTTGGCACTTCCGGCTCATTAAAAATCGAAGGCGACTAGATTCATATTTAGCTTTTTCTTGAATCTTAAAAATTGAAAAAGCAAGTTGTGTAAAAGCGTCTAAAATTCATTTAATTTAGAATCACTTTTCCCCTTTATTTTAAGTTGATTGAGTAATCCGCAATCGTGGAAGAAATTCAATCGAAACCCCATCGTTCGCGGAGATTAACGAGTCAACCGTCTTTGACTCTAGAAACGAAACTATTCCGGACAAAGCAAACTCGTTTAACCAGATCAAAGTCCCCTGGTTTGCTTGGAACTTGTGTTTCAACATCCTAAGGGACTCCAGTTACTCCAACCATTTCTGGTATCCCTGCCTCTACAGAAGAAGTTCCGCATCCACAAGAGGACATTAGAACTGATCCTAGTGTAATGGTAAACACTTCTATTCCTGAACCGACACCATCTACAACTGATTCGGAAGGTGTTATCCCCCCAACATCTGTCGCTGCAAAGTCTATACCTTCTTCGGCCCTAGAAATATTTTATGGACCTGACTGTCTACCTCTTCCACCTGGATTGATTGCTATAGAAGAGACTGTGGAGGATCCCCCATCTAGTACTCCATTACATTTTGGAGCTAGGATCACCCTATATCCTTCTTCAACAGAAGTTAGTCTCCCTTCATCACAAGTTCCTATAGAATCGCTAGGAAATCTTTTGGATATACTAGATATGTTTGAACAATTGTCGACATCCAGGACTGTGTCATCTGACGCAGCGGCTGCTGAACCTCCTGCTGCTACTCCAACAATGTTCGTTGGTGTACCATCTATCCCAACTAGCTCTCAACCGCTAGATGGAGTCCATCCAGGGAATGTTTCGATAGTATGGTCTGTTCCTGTTTGTTCATCCGGAATAATATCTGGAATCTCTTATGTTGAGTCTCAACAAATTTATCCTTCGCAAATGTATCAATTTGGGCAACCCAGTCCCAAAAGGCAAATCCTTCCTTTGGGCACTGGACTTCTGCCGTGTGGGGGGCAGTATGCCCTTTCATTGTTCCCTTCGGGAGTACAACCATACGATAGTTTGCAACAGAATTCGGGTCATGCTGGAATTACATCCAGCGGTTGGTTGCCAATATTGCCTCAACAACCAAGATTTGTATACTCAATGCAACAAAGTCTAGCTATGTCAAATATCCCCACTACACCGGCTATTGTGACGGTGTCGCAAGTACAAGCATTGCCTATTGTATGCCAACCTCAAGTTTCTTAGGTCGTAATACAACAACCTCTTGTCTCTACGATGCAACCACAATCGCCGATTAGTGGCTCCTTAACTGGAGTGACCCAAGCCCAAATGGGTATTATTACCCCTCATCTTGGTCAAACAGCCAGTATTGGACAACAACAAATGGTTTCACAACCATGGTTGGTACAATATCAACAACTGCAATTCCAACAAGCTTACCGAGGATCTGAGTAACAAACCTTTGCGAGTAATGGGTAGCCGTATATTCAAAACGGTCAACATCAATCATGTCATAATGGCTATGCCCATCAACCTTACCAAAGTTATCAACATCAAATACATTATGCTGGTATGCAAAGACCCATTGCTCAGGCAATCCCATCTTATCTTGGGTATGCTTCACCGAACCTGAATCAACAGTTGCCTTTCGTGGCAACTTTAGAGTTACCGGATCTAAATCGGCTAACGAACTATCCAATTGCTTATGCCCCTTGGTGGCCGGCGATTCCTCATAAACTTCTATTAGATATTCCTAAATTTAATGGAAATCCGGGTGAAGACCCATCTAATCATGTGATGACCTTTCATCTGTGGTGTTCATCCAACACTCTTAATGATGATTCGATTAGGCTTTGCCTTTTTCAACGAACGTTAACTGGTCCGGCAGTAAAATGGTATATCGAACTGCCTAGAGCTTCGTTCGATAACTTCAACACCCTTGCCACAACCTTTTTAACCCATTTTCAGTTATAATAAGGTACAAAACAGGAACAGAGCTTCTTACCAATTTCAAGCAAACGACGAACACTCACATATATGATCATATTCATGAGTGGCGACGTCGTCGTAGAATAGTAAAAACGTATGTTCCTGATTAGCTGTTAGCTGAATGGTTTATTAAGTCATTGTTACCTTCTATTACAGAAGATGTGGCAAAGGGAGGAGTCGTCACTGAAGAGCAAGTCATTGCTCGTGCGCAATATCTAGACTTGATCTATACTTAGTCTGGCACGCTCTATGACAAAATCCCTGATGATCCTAGACCAGAGTTTTCTTTTCCTCCTCCTCCTAAATCAAACAAAGACTCTCATGCCGGCGATGGTGTGATAGGTACGACTAGCACGAAAATCGTAAAGGCTACATCAAAGAAATCTTGTATGATTTCTAGTCAAAATGCAAATGAAGAACTTCTCGCCTCGGAGGTAAATGCCATGTCGACTGACAAAGGCAAAGAACTGAAGCAACCAGGAGGCAAGAAGAAAAAGAAAGGGAAAAATAAGAAACAGGAGGAGTAGTCTCCTGAAAAATCTTCAGCAAACCCTTATGGGCAAAGGAAATCCCCTGTGGGGTGTCAGATATGCGATGAAGATCATCGGATGAGAGATTGTCCACATAAAGCTGAAGTTAAGAAGCTCTTTAAGAGTTCAAAAACCTCAGCGGTATTAACTGATCCGTTTCCAAACCTGGGAACCAATCTGGCTGCTAGTGACAATGCTTCCCCGTCCCAAGTGCTTATATTGTCTGTTTCAAAGCAGCAAAATGATTCTTTGATATTGACAAGGAATAAAGATTATGGGAATCCACAGCTGTCGAACAACAAGGCTAATGATCAACCTAGTAGTTCAACAACAACTTCGATCGAAGTTGTGCCACCCATCATTCCTGAGCTAACGATAAAGCCGCCAAAGGGAGTAGTACACAAATCGACATTTAATCCTCGTGCCAGAGAAGCACAACATTATAAAATAGTAGAGGACTTTGCCCAATCGTCGTCCGCTATTTCGACACTTGAGGTACTGTAAAATTGCCCCTCCCAGAAGCAGGCTCTATTGTCAAAAATAGATGGGTTGACCCAACAGATTCCAATCTTGTGGCCTTTAATCGTAAAGGATATGACCCTCAGTTACCAGCTCAAATCGCTTTCCTTATTCAAGTGAAAGCCCTCAACAAAACTGCTCATCGAATGATTATTGATGAGGGGGCATCTACATGTATTATGTTAATGAGTTGCTGGAAAAATTTAGGCTCTCCACCCTTGTCATGATCTTCAACAACGATAAAAACATTTGATGGACGAACGTATACCGCATACGGGATATTAAGTAACTTGCAAGTCGAACTGGGGGGCAAGACAATAGAAATTGATGTTGAAGTTATCAACGGAAACCTCGATTCCAACATCCTACTAGGAAGGCCCTATATATATGCTATGGCTGCTGTTGTGTTGACATATTTCAGAAGGATTGCATTTCCTTTTCAAGGAGGGATTACAATCGTCGACCAACAAACCTTTCTCCACAAAAGTTCACAAGTTACGGGAAGCATTCCGATGATCCACAGAAGCTCTCAATCGCTTCAAAATATCGGAGTAGGCCTACTAAAAGACCCTACATTGATGGGTACTTTTTCCCTACCGCCTCCAAACAATCTGGTGGAAGTGGCCACAATGGGAACATGAAATATGATATCTTCTAGATTCAAAAGATTCCTGAACATTTTGATAGCATGGATCATCACCATTTTAGAAATATTGTAGCAATCAGTTTTCTTAGCCTGGGGGGAAACCCAAATCAACGCTCATCGAGTGTTTGGATAGATAGGTCTAAGGAATATGGTATCTCTTCAGATCCTTGGTCGAATATACATTCTACATAAGAAGGAATCATTCAGTCAATGATGATAGGAGAGGCACCATGGGAAGATTACCACCATATTCCCATCTTTCCGATTACCATGAAGATTATTCCAGCAACCTTAATCATCCTTCAGTTTTTGATTTTCTATCAAATACTCTAAATACGGTGGATTATGAGGATAGTTATTTTACTATGTCAACCTCATTAAAAAATGAAACAACTCCCTTTCCAAATCCAAGTCGAGTCTTTCAAAGATCTCAAAGGTAAACCTTCATTCCAACCACTGCGTTGAATGCAATGAAGCTTGGGGGGCACACACCTCAATTTGCGTTATTATGTTGGGGGCATGCGAACTTATAACAAGCATAGTTTTTCATTTCAAGCTTGTGTAAACATGAAACTGAATCTGAGCATATTTTGTCGCATGGTTCAAGCTCATTAAAAAATAAACCAGGCCATGAGCAGTGTTACCGCAGGGTTCAAGCTCGTTAAGAAATAAACCTGCCACGAGCAGTTTTTATGCAAAGTTCAAGCTCATTAAAAATTAAACCTAAGCAATGAGCAAATGTTCCCCCAGAGTTCAAGCTCATTAAAAAATGAACCAACCTCCGTAAATAACCATTGTGAATGCATTATCATCAGCTTTTTGAGCCTTGGTAGTGTTCTTACCATCACCTCCACTCTGTTTAAGCCGATCATACGCCTCCATTTGATTGTTTACCCTTTTAAGGAATAGCTGCAACGAGTGATTCTGTTAGCCATCATTGTGACACTTCCATGATTGAAAAATTCCAAACTCTACCTGGAATCAGCTGCTACCCAAAAATATCACTCGTTCCTCAAAAAACGAGTCTCCTTTAAGCTCTTTTCATCTGACTTGTAAAATATGAAAAGATTGCTAGGCAATTGGCCTCTCTAGCTTGTTAAAGCTATGGGAAGTGCTATCCCTCCTCTAGATTTTAATCTTTTTGGACCTAAGGGATTATTACACAAAAAGATCAAGCACTTGTCTTGTTCGGCTCATTAAAACTATCGAAAATTCATCCCTTTCGTATTATTTTATAATTTTTTAGACTTAAGGGATTATATGACGAAAAAGGATTATTGGAGTTTCCTTTCCATCCCTTTTCACACTCTATAAAATTGAAAAAGGATTGAGTTATCTTTGTTGTTAAACTCATTAAAACCAATAGCGACAAACTTGTCCATATAGACAAGAACGAGTTTCACTGTCGCTAGGCTCGTTAAAACATAGCGACGAGTTTGCCCGAAGTGCAAATTATAGAACAAGCATATGTTATCCTCCTCAAGCTTGATAAAAATAAAGAGGTACTGGTCAGGAAGAAAACTTGAAGAAACTTTATTGGTAGCAAAGTCGCTGTTAAACATGACACTTTCACTCCATCACCATGATTGAGCCAGGTTGGGTTATTCCATTCACCGGTCATATTACCATTGGTCCATCGTACCATCCATCTTTGGGGTTAATGCTACGAATCCATTTCAGTGTCACCGATATGTTCAAGAGAAGTTGCTCAGAGAATTCACCAACCCATCTTGTGTCTCATCCGCTGCAGTACGTTCATGCTCCATTCTTTCATGACTGCCACCCTAAACCTTGTATCATCAGATCATTTTCACCTCCATAAAGTCATTTGCTCCGTTTCATGTCGTAGATGTGGGATTCATTAAGGCCCTCCTACGACGCGTCACTTATTGTCAACAACAACTCATTATCCAAGAAATCGACCTAGGAACACCCCTTTCAGTACTTTGAAGCTTGCATGCCTCAATGGCAAGTTTCTCACTTCCGGCGACAGGTTTACATCAATGGCCTTCGACTGAAGATTTTGCATGGTGTTCGACGCCAAGTCCCTTTTTCACACCACGTGAGTTGTACTGTCGTACCTTGAGGGTCATCATCATTATCGGTGATTCCTCTTGCACCTGTTAATAGCTTACATCATTGGCTGGTAATCAGGCGATGTCTTTCCATGTTTAACTCCAGAACATCTTTTCACATGGATCAACTTGTACTTCAGGTGAAGATTGAATGAGTTTGAAGACCCCGGATCTAGTTTCATCCATCCGGGTTGCGATATATTCAGGAAAATAAAGACATCAAATGTACATCATTGCTGCACAGATGATCATATGAATCAAAGGATGATGGCTCTATCAGAATCATCAGTCTGCCACATAGACGGTTGTTTGTCTTATGTACATGAAAATGAATTTATAAAGCTGAGCATGGAAATGCCCGCCTCAGCTAGATCATGAAAATATTATGAAGATAATGTATTGTATTGTATCTTATTACAGGTCACCTTCCAGTTCGAAAAACCTTGGATCCTCATGATAAAGCATTTCACCCGACATCAAAAGATTTTTAGACCTCATGCTTTAGGGGGCAACTGTTATAGACATATTTGGGCACTGTGACCCCAATCATATATGTCCATAAACCGAGGGCTTATGAGTCCCTAAAAGTGTTGTCTCATACCCTAAAGGAACGAGGTCAGCTGATTACATCATCTCCCAGAAGTTCTTAAGGGAAAACTACTAAGAAGTGGTCAAAACTGGACCATACAGATTACTCAGTGCTAAAGGTACGATGCATCTCACCTGCTCAGTGAAGAAGGGCTTTCATGCTGGGAGGATGACGCTGGGTCAGATCAATGGTTTTTATCCTCTCTTCTATTCTTTATATCAATAAAGCTATTCAATTTTTCCTCCACATTCTTGTATGTTTGATGATATATACATTTGTGTGGTCAATATATATTTGGTCCTATATTGTCTATGATTGTAGAATCTCTATAATTTGAAGGTATTATGCTGCTTTTACTTTACAGGTCCTCTTTGAAGCAGGTAAGCAAGGAAGGAGCGACAAAGATTTGTCAGAGGGGAGAAGGAACAAGCGAGCAACCAAGCGAAGGATCGAGGTTGGTATTCTTTGCTCCTCTCCTATCTACTTCTCATAAAGGAAAATTAAAGTAGCTTTAGTTTGTTTGTTTCTAAGATAGCTACTCGCCTTAGTGGGACTAGCAGCTCTACATAGACACTAGATTTCCCGATAACTGTAAACATGAAAATTCAAGGAAGTGATTTTTGATTACGATAATATGAGAGAAGAAGCCATACATCAAAGGAGGTATGAGGAAAAACTGATAGAAGGAGCCAAGATTTAATTGGGGTCAAATTGGCGACAACATTTGGCTCCAACTGGGGATGATGCTCCTCTGCAGAGGATCAAGAACATAGACTAGAAGCCTTTGTATTGAGCATGGAGTTGAGAAATGAAACTAAAGAGACAAAAGTAATAAAAGGAAAATATTTTGCATCCTAAAGGCTAAGTCAATTGATAGCAAGAACGAAACAAGAATAAATGTGAGGTCCCAGTACATATAGCTCATGAAACAATTTACCAAGGTAAATGTAAATGAATCAAAATTTGTTAAGAATATATAATGATTGCATGTAAATGACGAATTTACCAAAGTAAAGTGTAAACTTGTAGCTCCAAGCAACAATGAGATAGATAATGCAAAGCTCAAATAAAATTGTAACAAACTTTAACTTAAAAAATGAAATGTGATAGTGAGGCTATGTTAATTCCCAATTAAAGATTTCATGTAAGTTAAAAGAAAACTAGCAAAAAAGAGTCAATCCACCCACAAAGATCCTCCCTCTAAATGAAGAGGAAAGATGCCATGGATAGAACCCCAAGCTCCCATAAGAAAATTGAAATTTTATTAGGTGTTACAAATAAGAGATGAGAACCTCTCTCTAGGCCTAAAAAATCCTCAAGGAAAACTTCACAATATGATGCTTCAACTATGAAACTTGATCAGAATTGACAAGTAATGAGGTCTAATTTTTTCTATTTAAATCAACAAACCTCAGTTTTAAAATCTGAATTTTACATGTAAATTTTAACAACTTATAGTGAGAGGAATTAGCATGAGAAAGAGAAAATAAGTCTCTCCTAAGGCCCACGGTTTAGAGAGGAAAATGGGCAGCCCTCTAGCGAACTTGAATTGGCCAAAATAAGTCTCAAAAGGGCTTATGACATCCTTGGAAATCGAATCCCTAACACTTGCCAAAGGTCCTGCAAACACTTGTTAGATGTTGCGGGAGGTTGCTCTTCAAAATCTGCCACACAAGAGTTAGCAAACAATCAAAACAATGGCTCCAAAATAAGTTAAGTATTAGTAGAAAAATCAACAAGATAAAATGTATATGTACAATTATAATTTACAAAGGGATAAGCTAAAGAGTTTGACTAAACTCTTGTATTTTATTAGCCATCTTCAAGCTCTTAAAAAGAAAATGAAATCAATGAAGTACAATGTTTTTTAAAATAGATTTAAATTTAGAAGTACTCGACTTGTGTACAAGCTATTTCCAAAACCCATGGAAAACCACTTTGTAAGATAGGATTATGAAGGCTCAAAGAACAAATTAGAGCTCATTTGAGAATGTATCAAGAGTGGGTTGGTCTCTCCAAAGACTCCCCCAAATGCTTGCTTCTTTGATCCCAACAAGATGTCCCCTCTACAAAACTTCAATCAAGAATTAGTTCCATATAGATTTAATAATAAACAATGATAAGAAACTCGATTTATTTGAAACCAACTAGAGCATTATATACCAAGGGCATACTTTTAAATCAAATGTCAATGCAAGATAGCTCTACATTAACAAATCTACAAGAGAATATGAAAACAAATTAGATCAAATCATGAGTAAAATGAATTATACCAATGACCAACAATTCATCAGACTCAAAAAGGAGGAACACCTCATGAAAAAAACCCCAAAGTCTTTATTGATATTTGCTTTTCCTTATGATATTTTTGTGATTTACCCAAAAAAAAATAAAACTTGAGAGATGCCTTGTATGTAAGCAAATAATAATTCTTGTGATTAAGTGAACTCAAGATTGATTAGCTTTTCAAAAGAAATGGAATTGAATTAGCAATATGAAGTTAAAATTACTTATAGAAAATTGAGTTAATGAACATGTGAAGAGTAGATTGTTAAAAGTAAAGTGCTTGTAGCTCAAATCAACATATAAAATGGACAAAAGCAAAACCTTAAGTTGAATTGTAGCAAACCTATTTGAACAAAAAAAGAAATGTGGTGAGGGAGGTTGTTTAAATTTTAAGCATGCAATTAAAATGGAAAACGAGAAGCTGCAAAAGCTAATTTACTCACATGTTTCTCTCCCTAAATGGAGAGAAGGGATGCCATGGGCAACACCCAAGCTCCCACAAGGAAAATAGATATTTTATTAGTTTTTACAATGAGTAGAAGGCCCCTTAATGGGCTGCCCAAAATATGAAAGAGACAATTAAAAAATAGGAGTCTATAGGAACCAAGATCTCCTTCCAAGAAGTGGCAACCACAATGGCCAAGAAACAACTCTTGAAATTTGAAAATTAAAAGTGCACAAAGTCCCACAACCAACTAATTTTCTACTAACCAAGATTTCCCATGGCCTCCCTAAAGTTTATCCTCAAGTGCTTATAGGGTCCTACAACAAATAGTTAGAGTTTCAAACTTTAGCTTCTGCAATCCTGTCAACACAAAAGGCGAGCATAGTCCAAAAATATATCTGAATTTTCTGCAAAACCCACACTCAAACTTAGCGTTAAAAAAAGAGGAAAGTTAGCAAATATAATCTATAAATATTCTACAAAATTTAGACTAAGAAATTGGAGTGAAACTACAATTATTGCCTAATTCTCAACATGCTCTTCAATAGCGAAATAAAATCATTATTAGCATAAGAAATCAAGACAAATGATTTTAATTGAAATTATATTTTGAAACACAAGCTAAAAGCCAATGATTCCTGCAACAAAAATTGTAAAATGAGACACTGGGAGATAACAAATGCGGGTTATTCATTGAATTTTCTCAAGAGTGGGATGGTTCCTCCAAAAATTTCGCCTTACACTTTAGGCTTGATCCAAGAGATATCTCTACACAACTTCAAATAAACATTAGATCCACATGGGCTAAAAGGAATATAATGATAAAGATATCTTAGAGATTTATTGGAAAATCAACTAAAACTTCATCTAGAGAAAACTCTCAAAACCAAATGCTAATATGAGATAGATGCACACCTTCAAGTATTTTTTTATCTGGTTAATTATCCATTTTTTCCAGAGGCAAATAATTTTCTGGGTATTTTCACCCTTAAATTTCTACTATGACACACTTTGAGAGGTTAAAAATGTGTTTTGAACCCTCAAAACCCATTTTTCCTAAGTTTAGTGAGAAATATGGCAATTAATTAACACAAAAATTAAATAAATGGAGAAAAATAAATATCCACATATGCTAAATGTTATGGAAATGAGGTGGAAAATTATGGAGGAGTTAAAGTGAAGTCTCAAGATGATGTAGATTCCTAAAATCATGGAAATAACCCATTCTCAAATAAAATCAAATTTCTAGCATTAAATGAGAAAGCTGCTTACTTGGAAATTCGAATTTGTGAAGGTAATGCACATTTGGGAGAATATTTGGTGGAGATTTTTTTGGGAAATTGTCCTCACATGGGTTACCACCCATATACACTTGTCAGTCCATTATAAAATTCAAATTTGACACATAAGGAATGAAGAATATGATGTCCACTTGCTAGAATTCGATTTTTACACTTGACATTAGAGCTCCATTCAACAAATTCGAATTTCTCTTTGGGATTGTCACCTCATGCCACTTTTTTAATCACTTCTACATTGGGATTGACTCCCATTGTTATATATAATAGAGCTTTGAGATTCCATTTGTGTCAATTGAAAACGACCTATTATGCTTGGGGAATCGTTGCTCTTATGTACACTTATGTTCTATTCCAATAAAAGACTTTGAGGTTTCACATATGAGGTGTTGTTCTTCTTGAGCAAGGTAATATATTGATCATTGTGTTCCATTTGCAACTTATGCCATTGTATTCATTAGTTTCCATTATGATTTTAGAGATTTGTTAATGTGCAACTATCTCACATTGGCATTTCGTTTTGAGAGTTTGCTCTAGATACAGTTTTAGTTTATTTTCCAGTAAATCTCTAAGATCTCTTTATCATTGTATTTCTTTTAACCCATGTGGATCTAATGTTTATTTGAAGTTGTGTAAAGGCATCTCTTGAATCAAGCCTCAAGCGTGGGGGAATTCTTGGAGGATTCATCCCAATCTTGAACAAGTTCATTGAAGAACCTGCATTTCTTATCTCCGAAAGCCTCTTCTTATGATTTTGTGTTGCAGGGATCCTTGGCTTTTAGCTTGTGTTTCAAAATTCAATTTCAGTTAAAATCATTTGTCTCGATTTCTTGTGCTAATAATGATTTTGTTTCACTATTGAAGAGCATGTTGACAATTAGGAGAGAATTGGAGTTTCTCTCCAATTCCTTAGTCTAAATTTTGTAGAATATTTGTAGATTATATTTGTTAACTTTCCTCTTTGTTTTACCCTAATTTTGAGTGTGGTTTTTCCTTCTTCCTCCATTTGGGGTGAAGGAGATTTCTGACTTCTGTCAGAGCCATGCTCTTTCTGCTCTGCTTGTTCCTTTGTGGTGCACTCTGCTTCTGTGCGGTCCTTCTCCTCAGTCTCCTTCTTCCTGTTTTCAGCCAACTGCTGAACCATTAGTCGGGCCGCTTCATTTTTCTAATTTTCTGTGGACTTTCTAGTCCCGCTGGACAAATCCGTTGTCGTGTGCCAATCTTCTAGCCATCGCTTAAAGACTTCGGCAACGGCAACATCCATAGCCAAGTAGGGAAGATCATACCACTTCTGATCCGAATCCTTCTGTGCCCAGATGTAAACAAGTGGAAGTCCGCTTTAAACTTCATGTACCCGGATAGATGCTCAAAGATGGTTGGTGGCAACTGCAGCTTTTGGTTGATGGCTTCATGGGTGCTTGCTTCCATCATCACCCAAAACACTTTGCTTTCCCTGACTCGGTCAACGTCCTTGGTGGCCCATAAAGATGCAAACTTTGCGGCTTTGGGAAAATATATCTCGATTGGAGAAATTGGTTGTCCTCTAGCAACTCCCTTGCGACCAATGCAATTGATAATAACAACCATGAATAATGGATGTCTTGCTTTGGTCTTGTGCCTCTCTATAGTTCGTTAGGAACTCGCTGCATAGGTAGCACACCTAGTTAAACTATACGCCCTCCATGCACTGAGCGGCCAAAGAGACTACTGGTTCGTGCACCTCATCTGCACGACACTTTCTCATCACTCTGCCAACCAAATTTGGGTGGCCACCATCACCACGGGGTCAGTAATACTGGAAATGGAATACCCGCGAAATTTCTTGAGAAGTTTGAACTTGTCCTTCATCTTCTCGATGAGGTCTCGCTCACTCATATTTCTGCCAAATGCCTTGGCCAGATTCTATCTTGAATGAGGCAATAAGGTGATTTGATGGATCAACATATCAGTTATTGGTATTGGCTCACTCAACCATAAGAACCCATCATGCACAAGGCACAACAACTACTTAATGACTGTCAAATTTATGGGGGCGCGGTGGTAGTGAGGCACCCATAGCAGGTTCAACAACCATGCCTTGTTTACCCTGTGAATCCCTTCCACCATCTCCAGTGTGGTGACACTAGACTCCTAGTAGGAAAATCGGTTCGTGAAGGTATCAATAACTAGGTGGGGGAACTGCTTGATGTCCCCCAAATCCCAATCTTCAAGCTTCAAATGTGGGATGCGCACAAAGTGCGGACCTTCAAAAGTTATATTTTCTGGTAGTAGGGGTGTGTTCAGGAGGAACTTTCTCTCATCTGGGTCCTTCGGAACCTTCACCTTTGTTGAGGGATTTGCTCCCCTAGGGCTTTTGGGTGGAAAACCTAGCAGACTGAAAGTTGTCTAAACAAAGAAACACACGTTCACACAGCCATTATGCTATGATAAGCAAATTCTATAGTAAGAGTGGCGTACCTCAGGTCCTATGTTCGAGAAGTTCCTCAAGGGTCCAAACCCTTCTTCAAGTCCCTTTCGCTCCTTTGTCCTGTAAAACAACCAATTCCAAAGAATACAGCAGTATATGGACAAAGAATTATGAAGAAATCATCTTTATGTTATAAAAGAAGGAAGTTAGTTATGAACTTAAAACAACCATTTACATATGAAATTCAAGCATGAACATCATAAACATAAAGAAGAAGCATATCAGGAACCAAGATGTGTTTCTTTATTATAGACAAATAGAATGTACAAAAGGAGTAATATCACCTGAGTAACCTTTCGCAGGCTCCAAGCAAAGCTTCCTTTCGGATCCGTCCAGCCTCAAGCCTTTAGCATATCTCCTTCCAAGACTCACTCCATGATGCCATAACTAGTGGATGAACATCAACACACAAGGAAACAAGGGTTTCCTGTATAAATGGGGGAAGTGCAGAAGGCACAAAGGTCTTCAGACCTGGTCAGGGGAAAAATTTCAGTATAATAACCTTTCTCTCTCTCTTCTCTCCCCCCTTTAGGCCTTCCCTTTGAGGTCTTTTTATACCTCTCCCAAAGTAGTTTTTTAGTTGGGAGTTGGTTGGGAACAGTTGGGCCATGGGCACTAAGAGGTGATCAGCAGGTAAAACCCACGATCTCCGCCCGAAATTAAGGAGTTTTATATTTTTTAAGTGTTTTAATACATATACGCGGGTTGGGTATATGCCTACCCGCGTATACACGCGTTTAACTCAGGGCATTGTCGCGTATAAGGGATAAAACACTGTTTTTTAAATTTTGGACCAGGTCTGGAAGGAGGGGTTGCCCTAGGCCATGAGTGCAGCATCACAAACCATAATAGTGAGATTTGGAGCTATAACAGATGCCCCCTAATATATGAGGTCAGAAGGGGAACATGATGGCCGAAATATATTAAGCAAGTACATGGAAATGAAATCTGCCAAAAACCGAGGAGTACTTCACCAGAATTAATCCTGCCAAGCCACAAAAGGAGATCAGAAAGAAACACCATCTGAGGTGGGCATACCCATGCTCAGAGAAAGCAAAGCATGTTCGCATATCAAGTACAAGCAGATCCACTAAGTATACAAGTA